>QVAJ01000349.1:70875-80932 GCA_003546035.1 Mixornis gularis
GAGCCATATGAAATCTTCCACCTCTGATACCTTATGGCAGTGATTTGGATTGTCACAGACTGATAGCAGCCTTGTATTAGTAACATTATTGAATGGATTTGCAATAGATTTCTCTGTTAATTTTTCTCTTGGACTATAGYGTGTAGGACAGAGCTAACAACAGGATTTGCATCTTCACTGGAGGCATGGAAAATGCTGGAAGCTGATGGATGAGACATGCTGATGGGGCCAGATTGCATTAAATTCAATAACTGCAGCAGTTGGTTACAGCTTCCTAATGCTCTGCTATGGAGAGAAGTAGGATGATGCAGTTCTGGTCTACTGTTGTGTTTTTCAAATGTGAGGGAACAAAACAATTGAATCAGACATGTTGGAGACTGGGATTTGCAGTCCATTCCTGCTTCCTTTGGTCAAAGGCTCTCACAGGTTGTAATTATATCCACCTCCTTCTTTAACTTGTCCTCCAATTAGTTGTCACTAGTGGTTAAAATGATCAGAAACTAAGTTCAAAAGTTTAGAAGTTCCTTTCTTCGATGACAGTTTCTCATCTGATTTATGATATGCCAACTAGTCTCACACTCCTTGTGCATGGAAATAACCCACCATGTGTCTTGCCTTCTGCAACACCTATCATCTCAAATATCYAGATTTCCTTGACACAGGGAGTAGAACACACAATTGAGGACAGCACAGAAGTGCTTCCAGGTCCCCCAGTTTAAACTTAGACACAGTAGAAAAGAGAAAGAAAGAGCACTTTCTTCTTACCCTGTTGTAAACTTTGTGGGACATGGATACTTTGGAAGTGGGCTCTATTTGCTACATTAAAAATTAAATCAGATTTCTAGRAGGTGCTGCTACCAATGCCAAATGCAAAGACAGTACAGGTAGGGGTTTGAGTTTTTTTGCAGTTATAGGTTGTGCTACACATGCAACTTGTTATCATATTTTCAAGGGCAATGACAACATGTTRGGATCTTTTTGGATACAATGAATTCCAGGATTTTCTTGCCACAAGTTTACATTTCAGCAGAAACATGATCTATACAAGTTGCTTTTTCCCTTGCCTTTCTGCACAGTCACATTTTAACAGTAAATAGTTGATGCAATAGCCTGAAACAGCACATAGAACAACTTAGTAAAGGAAGACATGTTTGCTTCTCTTTCTGTTCCAAGGGGGAAGAGTTCATTTATTCTTCTCATTTTTTTTCTCTTTCAGCAAAATTCAAAACGCAAAAAAGGTCCACATAGCTGTGGTTTAATTAAATATTGAGCCCCGTGAAACACTAAGAAAAGGTTGCATTCAAAGCTACTTGTCTTCAGACATTGATGCTTTCAGAAAATTGTCCCTGGCTAGGAGGTTTCTACAAGTCCTGTTTTTAATTCATCYGACAGAAAGTAAATTTGCAAAGTTGTTCTGCTGTCAGGGAAAAGGAGCTAGGCTACTGTGTGTTGGAGGCTCCAGAGGGGGAGCTAGAAAAAAAAAACCCATACCAGTCAAAGTCAATGCAAAACAATACATTTCTTTTAATGTGTTTACCAAGAATCATTGTTTTACCATTTTTTCCGGTCCGTTTCCATGAAATATGCTTCACAAGGGACTGTTGGAGTGTACACAACAAAGCAGACAAATGCAATGTTAAGGCAGATTGTTTAAAAAGAAGTTAATAACAAATGTTAAAGGACCACAATACGATACTCTGGGGAATGTTCCAAGGGAACAAACAGCTTATGCAATTCAGAGTATGCAGCTCTGGCCTGCACAGAGCATCAAATAGGGGTGAAGATAATCATATGATTTTAATTGAACGATTACGCTTTTAAGCCAGTGCTGGTTTCCTTTGTTACATGATGCACAAAACCACTCCAGCCAAAGGACTCAAGTGACTGAGCTGACATTTGAACAAGCACTGAATGTTTGACTATTTTTTTATTATCTCCCTTAATTTGCAAGGTTACAAATGCCCACTAACATTGAGATATGACAATATTCTCTAAACTATGAGGCWTTCTGTCAGTTAATAAGTAAGACTGGAATAAATTAGTTTTTTCTGTTTGTGAATTTAGTTGTGTCCAATGAAAATTTGGTTGCCAGTCTTTTACCAAAAAGTAGATAGAATAAGTTAAAAAAAAAAATAAAAAATTGTAATCCCATAGATTACATTGTTTAAATAGTTTCTGGGGTCAAAAGAATTATTTATCACACTCATCTCTCAGATTTTATATACAGCTGCCAATGAGGCTACAATTGTTATCCAGTACAGATGCGATTATTTCTTAACTTCTTATTTAAATTGATACTTGTTGCTGAACAATCATTGAACAGACAATTGTTATTTTCAGAACTAAAAGAATTTGAAGGCTYTATTGATTTCTTAAAAAATGCTTTCTGGGTCTCAATTCTTTTTAATACAATTTCTCAAGATCTAATACATAAATTTAATCTATTATGTTTTGAATCKCTGTTTCTAAGCAGCAAGGAATCTAAGTGAAGAGTATTTTTGCAGGCCGAATTTAGAAGGATAGATCCTGAGCAAATATAAACAGTGCATACAAGTGGCTGGAWTTAAGTTATTTAAATTATAACACTTCAGGTAGAACTTAAAATAGAAAAATATTTAGAGTTGCATACATTATTTTAGAAAATATATAGGACTAGTTCTGGAACAAAAAATAAGCCATTTTTTTAAATTCWAAATTTGAAATTAAAGTTCAAATTTTCAAATCATTTCCGTAGTTACTGCATCTGTCTGGCCCAGGGGTGGGGCAGAATGTGTGGATGGCTCCTCTCTCCCATAACTTAATGTTGGCTTATTTTGATTCATTCATCACACCCCCAAACATGATTTATTGTCTCTTACTGTGTGTGTGATATATTGCTATTTTATAAAAATTTGGATGCAGCCCATCTTTCAACATGTCCCAGGAAGCAGAAGCTCCAGTATATACACGAGAATTGTTTATAGTGGTTCTGCATCATATTTAATGTTATGGGTGTATTGGTTATCCAGGTTATCCTCTGTTATCTAAGAGGCATTCATCTTCTTTCTTTCCTTTTCTCTCTTCATCAAAAGTTAAAAATAGGATTGGCTTTGATGCAGAACATTAATTTGAGGAAGCTGATGTGAAGACCACAAACGAAACCTGTCATCTCCCACCTGCAGCTTTGTCAAATGTGAGGTGGTCTAATTTGCCAAGTTTCTGGGAGATGTCAGGCACAGCTGCTACTCATTTATGGTTTATAAAGGGAATTTAATCAAACCTATATGGACTCTCAGGGCTTGCACCAATGGCAGGGATAGACTGAACTCASTAGATCCTTATTTATTAGTTTAAAGTTAAAAGGTTTTTGAAAAATAATATCTGGATGCTGTRGTTGGAAAGATTGGTAGGATTAAATGTAAGTAAAGTAAGGGCTGTACAATAAATATTTTTTCTAGAAGAAAAGTCAACAAAGATGTAGCTTCTGAAAGATGAATTCTGCAATGGTAAATGTCAAATATTGGGGCAATGCTAAGAAAGAGATTTAATATCCGATGTCTGTAGGAGGAGAGCCAGATAATGAAAGCATTGAGATTACGCACGGGATTTTTCTTCACATAGTAATTTAGGAGGGATGGAAAAAATCAAGGATGTTGATACAAAGAAAATTTAGAATCTGAAGGAACTGCAAGTTTGTTCAGCAATACAAAGTTTCCAATGATCTTTAATAAAAAAAGATGTCTGAGGTGGACCTGAAAGCTGAATGATAGGTAGTAGCTCTCATGAAAAATTCAGCCTTTCCTTTGAAAATTTCAGCACAAATGTCTTTTTCTAATCTTTATGTCTTTATTTCTGTTAATACTTCTAATTCCAACGAGAAATATCAGGTTGCAAGCTAAATGTTTGTTCAAAGAAGAAAAAACAAACTTTGCTTACTGGCAAAAACAATAAGAAACTTTAAGATAAGTTCCCACAAAGGCACAGGCCTTCGTTTTGAAGGGAGCTGCTAAAGCAGTTTTGAAGGACATAGAGAGTGTCATATGTTAGCATCTCACAACTCAGCAATTGGCTGTAGACAAAAATGGTGATTTGAGGCCAAAGGCAAGCAGATGATGTGTAGTCTTACATGAGCTGCAGGTTYAAAAAAAWAATTAAATAAWTAAACAAAGGAAGCTTGTCTCAATCAGCCATGATCTCATTATAGTTGAGCTAATAGTCAAATACAGGTCGCTGTCACTATCAGAAAAAGAACCACAATGTATTTTGCTGGCTGCTTGTAAGTAGGAAATGGATTATTTCAGGGGTGACTGCAGTGGTCAGGGGATCACAGGGTAATCAGAACAGGATGACTGTGTGCCAACAAACACTAATGAGCAGCTATTCTCATAATCAGTGGTTTGACCTGCAGTAGTCATGAAAAGGGCACAGCACAACAGCACATGCAGATGGGACACATCCAAGTCTGGCACAGTATTTGCCTGAATACAGGAATTGAAATTACAACACTRATAATACTGAACCAAACGTGTGTGCTACATATATGAATAAACCTAATGGCCAACTTAAAAGACATCTAATATTGTTTTTGTGTATTCTGACAGTGGTGGAAGGTTGTTGGTCAGTAGTTTTCTCATTAAATGTATGTGGGACAGGGAACATGATTCAACAACTTTGATCTTGAGCTGCTGCTATAACATTCAAACCCATTGTGTTTTGTTTGTTCACTATCATTTTTGCTTCCTGCCATTTATTATTGCAATTAATGAATACAGAATGCAAGGGAATAATCCAGGATTGATATATTTCAGAAAACCTTCATTGTGGGGTAAACAAACATTGGAGGAATGAAAACCTGGAAATCTTATTTTTTTTGGGATGCTAGGAGAATGTTAATATAAAAGGCCACAGAAAGCTGGAAAAGGATCAGGAAAAAGATATGAACTTTTCCACAGTACCATGGTACTTGCAGACTGAGCACTTTTTCCAGGTCACCCTCAGAGTGCAGATAGTTATATTTCCTAAAATAAAAAAAGTATGAATAAAACATAAAAACAGCTTTACAGCCATTTGTGTGTGTGTGTATTAATCTTTTCCCTTCTGGTGAAATTATTCTAATCACTAAGTTGAGGAAGTCAAGTCCTCCCTGTGCTGTATTTCAGTCATCTTATCATAATGCTGACATTACTCTGGCTTAACCCCAAGACTGCCCTATGYACGTGCCACAACATCAGCAGACAGGCTGGCCTTATCCAGTAGATTTCAAGTTTTTTCTTTAGTCTAGCTTTAAAGACTTTCCTGCTTTTTTTTTCCTTTTTTTTCCATTTTTTTTTTCCCACTACAGTTTTCTTCCCAAGCACATTCAACATCTGCTAATTGACTCTTCCACACTCAGCACTGGACCTCCGCAGACTCTTATCCAAAAACTCCATTCCTTGAGTGAAGCTCAAAACAACATTCATATTCTTATAAATAGATCTCCAGTTAAGTCATCTGTTCTCTGTCACATGAGCAGGAGAAGCTAGGGAGTGAAATGAACTTTAGACCTGGAATCTGTACATCACAAAGGCCCAGTTCATCTTCCAAKGTTTTGTACCTAAAATGGAAAGATTTGCTAAATTTAACTTTTATCCTTTGGATGAGAATGCAGACTCATGTCCTCAAAATTCTGGAAGCAAGGGTTTGTTTTTTTCTTTGAGAGTAAAAATATTCTGGAAACTGCTTTGTCTGAAAACTGGTATTATGGAAGTTTAGCAATAAGAAAGCTGATCTACAAAGGAGTTTCTCAATACTGCAAGATCTATAAATAGATTTTACCTTTTTGAATCTAATGCATTAAAAAAACCCCAAAACTGTAAGAAGAATAGATTCACATCTTAGAGCTTTAAATATCAATTATGGCAGGGTTCCTCTCAGGGAGGTGAGTTTATATATGTTTAAAGTAGAGATACTTACCCTACATTGTGGTAGGGAGCAGTCCTGTTTCTATAGATACTAACACTGGACAAAGAAGATCCCTTCTTTTTATTCTGTTCTTTCTTCATTTACACTAGAAAACCAAAGCTGCTCTTTTCAACACCAAATATTTTTATTTGAATGGTGTCTGTCTGTGGACTTTTCTGACTACTGTCTGAAATGACACAAGAGTTTCAGATGCTGTGCTCATCACTGAGCTTAAACAATCTGTTCTCTCTTTGATGCTATCAAAGTCAGATAGCATCATTATTTATTTTTCAGACTTTCTGTTCAGGGCTAAATATATCCAACCAGGCCAGCCACCATAAAAACTGTGCCTGGAAAAAATAATGTTAAAACTGTTCAGGTAGTGAAAGCCTTGTGCGATATGCTTCAGTAAATGGATTAAATGAAAGGCAAGCAGGTTTTTTTCTGAACTTGTTCTCACAGCAAACAGGAAAATGTAACAGAACAGCCCAAGCACCCATTGTTCTCTTTGTCCATACAGTGATCAGGTTTCCTTRTTTCATTTATGGCCAATGCAGATTTTATGAGTCTCTTAGACCTGTTTTGAGAAAGCAGAGTTAGCAGGATTAACTTCTCTGAAATATCCATTGCTTCAAACTGTACTTAATGGCATTTGAATGTGTGTAACATTGTATTAGCAGTGAAAYTGTCACTAAGCACATGGCCATTTCTTTTCATGGTGCAAAGACATTCTGAACATACCTTAAACCCTGGATCTGTAAATAGAGAAAGATGCCACTAGAGAAAGAATAGACAGCTAATATTTTGCTGGACCTTTGGACTGGGTTAGATCACTGAGAGCCCATTTGCTGTCCAGGGAGGAGGCCTGAGGCTGCAAGATCTGGCCCCACTTTGTTGCATCATCCTCACACAGCTGAGTCACACACATCTGCTGCACCTCTGTTCTCCCACCCCTAAAACAAATAGGTCAATGCTTATCTTATTTGCAGCAATATTTTGAGATATAAACAATTAATATTGCAAAAGTACCTTTCATAGTTTAATCCCGCATAGAAACTCAACCCCACACAGCCACTTGCCCCACCTCCAGCAGGATGGAGGAGAGAATCAGAAGAGTAAAAGTAAGAAAACAAAGTAAGAAAAAGCAAGAAAAAGTAAAGACAGGTTAATGGTACAAAAAAAGAATGGAAAAAAATTATTATTAATAATAATAATAATACACAAAGTAAAGGATGCACAATACAATTGCTCACCCCTTACCAACCAACGACCAGCCAGTCCCCAAGCCATGGTCTCTGGCCAGCTTTCCCCCCAGGTTACATACAGAACCTGTCACCATATGGTATAGAATATCCATCCCTCTGGATAGCTGGGGTCAGCTATCCAGGCTCTCTCTCCCAAAACTYCTTGTGCCCCTCCAGCTTTCTTCCTGGCAGGACATGCAAAGCTGAAATGTTCTTGACTTTGTATAAACACTACTTAGCAACAACTAAAAACATCCCTGTGTTACCAACATTATTCTTCATAGTGCATCCAAAACACAGCACTACATTAGCTAACAGGAAGAAAATTAACTCTATCACAGGCGAAATGAGGACAGAGTTTCAAGGTCACAGAACAAATATCCTACTTCAAGCTGTATTCTCTAAAATCCTTTTATTTGTAAAGCAAGGAAGGTGTCTTATTAATTTCCTCGGTCTCCTCTCCTCCTTGTTTACCATTCCCATTCTGGACATGCATCATACACAGATTTTACAGAGTTCATGGGCAGACAAGAGCAACTCTATCATTTTTCAGAGTAAAAATTTAACAGTGTAYGCATGGTGGGATCACAAGATAACTCAAGTTGGAAGGGACCACTGGAGGTCCCCATGTCCAGCCCCYGTGTGAGAGTGCTGAGCACACCCTGAGCCTTGGAGGATATTGTCAGGCCTGGGCAGAGCCACCTCACTGATGGCAGCACAACTATTACATAGTAGTAGTCTAGAAATAGTAGATTAAAAATCTGGAAAAAAAMCAAACCAAAACAAAAAAATACCCAAATAAAAGCCAAAACCCTCCCAAAATCTCATTATCTTTTGATATTTACTGGGAAAAGCTTTATCAAATCTAAAACACTGTCTCTCTATTACTATTAGAAAAATATCATCCCCCTAGTAAGGAGCCTGTGCTGATATTTAACAGAATAACACCTCTAAGCATTCATTGTCTAATCCAGCTCTTCTTGAAGTCCCCAAGGAAATTCCTATTAGTGAGCAGGATCATTCCTATTTCTTTTTTTTTAACAGGTTAGTGTGTGTTTACATGAAGGCCCTGTAGGCACCAATTACTCTGTATTCATATAGCAACTGCAGAGCTCAAAAATCCCTGACATTCTCTTCTATTGGTAATTCAGAAATTTGCCTTGGCCAGYGACGAGACTGAGAGCATCCGTCTCTTTTCAGACATTAGGATTCTAGTATTTATTTATAGAAATGAATTTTTTAATTCATATGATTCTAAATATTAAACAAGTATAAACAGGGTACTTTTAAGGTAGTACAGAGAAATCCCAGAGTTTCTGGTCCTGCTCACAGCTTTGTTGAGAATCCTCAGAAAGGAATTTAGCAAGTGTGCTCAACTTCACAGTTACACTGTCAAATCATGTGGGCAGAAGGCAAACAGTCAAGAATTACATGAGCCAAATGCTGCTGCAGCTTTTCAGGAAATTCTGAGCAGCAACAGAGGAAGACAAAGAAGAAAATCACAAGATAAAAATGGTCAAAGCTTAATTGCTTCACCTAGACATTCTCCAAAGAGAATCTTCTGGACTTTCTTAGCTCCTTGCCCATCCGTACAGTTGCATACCTATAGAATACTTGCTCCACATAGGGGAATACATCAGCATGATATTTTATACACCCCATGGAGTGTTTTATACACTCCAAGGGATGTGTCCTGTTTTTTCAGAAGGCCCAGTTTGCAGCATGGTTGACTGCACAATACACGGGTTTGGTTTTGAAATTGGCCTAGGGGCTGTCTTTGGGCCAATGCAGAAGAACATGGTGCAGTCTGCAGCCCGGAGGTTGAAGGGAAAATAGRCTGCTGGAGATCATTTCTTATTTTACTCAAGGGCCTTAACAGGAAAGAGGCAGGAATCTTTCATGCAGCACCTAAACCAGGCCGCCAATGGTTTACACATATATACACATATATATGTAGAAATATAAGATATATTAAAAAACCAAACCAAAAAAACCTAAACAATTATGTTGAGGGCTTACTTCTCAGAAACCAGGAATTTAAATTATTGTTTAAATGAAGGGGGTGAACTGGGGTGGAGGGGGAAGGAGAACAAAACATTGTGAGTGTATTCTCTATTCCTGCCTTTTATCTGTGCTTAGTAAACCTAATCCTGCTGACTGATCTTCTTGTACATGCTATTGAACTGAGAAATTCTTTTTCTGTGGTGTGTCTTCACCCTGTTCCTTTCTGTTTAATGCAGATACTCAAGGCAAATGCAAATATTACTGCAATAGAGAATTATTGCTAATTACTATTAATGTTTGTCTGTGCGGGTTCATCTGGTGGGAGGCAGAGCTCTGGTGCAGGATGTGGTGGCTCATCACTTGAGCCTTAATGATCCAGGTAAGTGGTGAATAAAAATAAGGTAGGGATAGAGAAAGCCTCATCAAATGAGAGTCAAAAAGAACTGCAAGTAGTAGCAATATGGTGAAAGCGCTGTCATGAGGGAGGACAGTATGAGAGCATGGTTTATTTAGCATAGTAAAGAAAAAGCTGAAGGCAGTTTTGATTGTTTCCTAAAAATACACAAGCATAGTGAGAGAAGTGTGAAGAGGAGAATAAATATCACCAGGGCAGAAGAACTTCACTTTCTAACCAATACGAAGACAGGGATAAACATATACAATATCCAAGAATAAATTCAGGGCAATATATTTTTAAATTATAATGGCAAAGCCTTGAAATCACAGAATGGATGAAAAAAGATCTTCAGTGTTAATAAGATAGAACTTGTGGATGGTCTGATTGACAGAGTCAAGGGAATATGTAATTCAAAATCTTTCTTTAGTCCCTCTAAATATGACCCATAGAGTTTTGTGGAGGTGGAGGGGGGTAAAGTTAGACAAAAAAAAAA
>QVAJ01000349.1:90736-115855 GCA_003546035.1 Mixornis gularis
GAGAAAGGGTATATATTCCTTCTTAAAATGTAAGGAGTAGGCAAAGACAGCAAAAAGGAAAAGAATTTGATTCRAAGTCAGAATGAACAATGAATTCATCAGACTTTAGATCAGCACAAGAAGAATGAATGAAGTGCAAATGCACACAATTCTTCAGCAGTACTCAAATCTGTGAGGGATGTGCACAGACACTACATGCAGAAATGAACACTTTTCTTCAAACAGGAAAACTTATTTTGGTATCATGTTGCAATCTATTTATCTTCTCACAAGTGTAGTAAACAAGTTGTTCAGCTTAACAGGGGTGAGTTAGCATGAAAATATCTGCATATTCTTTTTGAYTGGGAAGATTCATGGAATGAATGAATGTCATGTGACATTATCAGTGCAGAACATCAAAAACATCTTTTTAAAATTGCATTTTCAACCTGATGTTTGCACACCATTTAGAAGGGGAAAGTGCCTTTGCAAAGACAGACATTGCAACAGTCAAATAGTTTTGAAAATTTATTTTCAKATTAAATAAAAAAATGTAGAAAATAAATTGTCTATTACTACTCCAGAATCTGTAGTAAATGTAATTTTCCTGATTGTCTAGCAAAACACCTCCCAGGTGATGTTCAACTCTTATTTTATACAAAAGTTTAATTCTGAACCTACAAAAAATTTTAGAATGAGAAAAAATAAAAGATCCACAGAAGCTGATATGAAGCAGTGATTAAACAGAACTTCCAGGACAATGGTAGCAAATTCCTATGTTAATTTTTGCAAACACCTTTCTCTTAATGGACAATTTACAACATGTCCTTTCTTCCCTGAAATTAAACAGACTCTATCTTCATAAGTTCTTTTTTCTTTAATCACTCTTGAATACTAGCCAAGTATTTTACGGTCTGTGGTCATAAGTGTTTCATTTACAAATAAAAGCTTAGTCCCTTATTTTTTTCCAAAGTACTAATAGTATAATATACATATATATAGAAAACCACATATATATATATATATATGTGTGTGTGGGTGTGTATAAATATATATATGAGATAAAATATTTTTGCAAAAGAAAGTACTGCAGGAAGTAAGGTGATGTGTGTTAGATGCTGGTATGCTTTGTGATTCTGGATAGTTAGCCTGAGATTYATTTTTGTGTGACAGAAATCAGCTACTCCTTCCAATGTTTTTAATTYGGTTGAGACCATTTAAGTGCAAGACAGTATAAAAAAAAACACGTGTTATAGTCTCTCCAAGCACCATGGCTGTAAAAATAATTGCAGATGTAATTTATAGCTCAGAAAACGTCAGAGTTATATTTGCAATGATCAAGATCTGGAAGAATATATTATGACTGCCTCAGCCACAGCTGGGTTTGGGATCTCTTCTCTGTAGTCTTGCATGCAGTATAAGCAAATCCCACGTGGTAATTCTGTTTCTGTTCAATCCAAGAGACAGTGCAATATCCAGCTCCACAGGACCTTGAATTGCCCAGCAGATCCACCAGACTAAAGTGACACTGCCATTTAAACTAGTCTGCTCACCTCAATATGCAACTTTAATCAATCCAAGCATCTGAAAAAGGTATTTCAGAAGTTCTGACCACAAAGAAATCTAGCTGGAGGCAGGCAGCTATCCGCAGGAGTGTGCCTGTTTACTTCTGCAGCTTTCTGGGCCTCAGAGGTGGAACCTGCAGTGGCAAGTTTTTCCCATCTCTCAGATTTCAGAGCTCTCTCCAGAGCTGAGCAGACACTTACAAGAGCCCTCTGAAGCAACTACTCTTCTAATTTAGAGCCACACAAGTGGTTCCTATGTTCTGTAAAACAGTCAGAAAACTCAAACGAGTTCAGGCGATGAAAACTTATGTCCTTTCTTYTACAATAACTTGTACGTTTTTATATGACAAGATAGTTACTAAAAAAATAAAATCCCAGGAACACTCCAGCATCTTTATTTGTCTGATGGGACATTAATACCACTTTCCCAGTGTTCAGATCCAGGTTCTTGAGCTAATCTGCCCAGACTGGAGGAGTTCTGGTARTGGGTCCCAGTTAGATCCTCACCTGTGATCCTATCCTGCAAGCCACCATGGGTAACCCTGMCAGTATTTGTCAAGGGAGGAAACTCAATAGGGACTGAAGGCCATCAGAGCTCCAGKTTAGGCTTTATAATCTGCAGTTTTATGCAGGAAAAACAACTGGGATTGACACATCTTGTCCAGACAAGCTAAACCTCCCAGTATCCAAGAGCAGTGACACACAATATTTCTGGGGCCATTTGTTGTTTTCTCTCTCCCTGTGCCTGTGTTGGATCATAAAGTCTTCCCTTTACCTCACACTCACTCTTGTGAGGAGCTGTGAGTCCGRGAGTGCCATGGGAGTACGAGCATCTGTGTCCCACTCCTCAGCATCTCTGGAGGGGTAGATCCCCACCCAGGCTGGTTGGACAGGCAGGTTCACCTGCCCACAGCCCCCACCTGGCTGCACAAGTAACAGCCAGATCTGRCAAATGGAGGCTTGGCCATGTGTCCCTATTACCCATCAAATATTTCTGCATTAGACACTTCACCCACCAGCCGCTTCCATTTTGTATTGCAGTGATCTGGGAACACACAGCTCCACAGCAGAGTTAACTTTGCTAATCTTAATGGAGGTTATCTTAGAGTAAAATGGGCATTGACTCCTCTTGAAGGCTGCAGGACTTGAAAACAAGCTTTCAGACTTCTCATTCAGCAATATACCTTACACAGAGCATCCTGCATCCACATAACCAACATAAAAAATAACAAGAGTTTCCTCTGAAAATGCACTTCAGGATCATTCTGTATTGACAGAGTTCAACTGGAGTATTTTGCTTTCTTTGCTGGGGAGATAGATGTATAAATACATTATACATTCAGGTGAAAAAAACAAAAGAAATTTCTAATAAAAAAGCAACAAGAGCTGGTTTGTTTTCACTTGGCTCTTTTTTTTTTTTTTCCATACCCTGCTAATGGATGCCTTCTGCTCATTGTAGGTGTCATTGTGCTGATATATTCTTTTCATATACTTCTAAATTCCTCGAATCAATTCTAAGCAAAAGGCACTGGAACTAGGTTTGTCAAAACAAAACTACCCCTTGGAGCCAGGGAAGCTTTGACATCACTCTAGGATGTGCCAAATGCACTCATTTACTCAGAGCTCATTCTTGGATACTATTCTCTCTGGGGAGCAGCTATACATCAAACAAATGCTTTGTAAAAAGCTCTACTCATGCSTCTATGGCAGATTCATTTTTAATATCTGTAAGGAACAACTTCTAAAGCAGGATTTCATGTGCCAATAGATTTTACTTATTTCCAAAAGCATTGCTATGATCATGAACTTTCTTAACCAAAAGTCCATGCACAAAGGAGCAGAAAAGCTGCAGTTTCACAGTAAACAATATCCTTTTCCCCCTGTTCTCTGGAAGGGTTTTCTCTTCTGTGGTCTTACCTGCCAAAATAAGCTGAGGACCCTCAGTGAAGACTGTCAGATGAAACAGGAACAATTGAGAAACAATTCAAGGACTGCTTTTAAGTCAGAGGCTGCGTCTCTTTACTTGTACCATAATCCAGACTCTGTAAAGCAATTCAAGTTAATGAATGTTTCAGCATCATGCTAGAGTGAGCTCAGCGTATTAGCAAAAAATCTGTGTTAATTCTTACACATAAAGGTAAAAATGAAGGCAAAGTATGTAAACACACAACCCCCCAAAATCCATTTTTCAAAAGATACTTTCATTTTTTTTTTACTAAATAAATTTCAATGTATACACATTGTTCCACTTGTGTCTTTTTTTCTAAGTAAAATCTAAACTAGCTGTGTCTGGAGACAAAGTTCTTCTTTAAGAGTAAGTATTTGTCACAGCTGAAGCCTGAACTGAGCATTGCAGTTGCCTGTTAATGAAGGTAATATAAAAAACTATGCAGTAGTGGCAAAACCGGACAAGAATGAAAAAACCAGAATTCCCCTCACTAACCTCTTCAAGCTGTTTGGATGTATATATAATGTATATTAGCAGTAAGCAAGTTGCAGCCAGAGGCCCCAGTGAGTTTGGAGCCCTCACTGTGCTGATTATTGTACGAGCATAAACAGGAAATATTCCTTCCCTCAAAATCACTACGATCGAGACATCAGCAATGCACATCAGGGCTCGCAGGAAGCAGTGTGGAAGAAGGATGCTGAACTTGAGGGCAACTAATTGGAACACAAGATCGTGAAATCTATTGGCTGAACATTCAGCCTCGAGCTTTAGAGATTATTTTTTTATCATTATTCCACGAAACAARTCGACAAGAGCTACAAATGAATCACTTGCAGCCTGTCTACTTAAGGACTCCCATTAACCACGGGTATCATGGTGAAGATGGATCTTAAGACAGGAACGAAAGGAGACCAGGGTAATGGTTGTGTCTAATGACTTGGTTGTAAAGGCACAGAATCTAATAAAGCACAAGTTAATAAGCTCTTACTATGAGAGAGCTTAACATGACAGAAAGGCATGGTGATGACAGAATTTCTATAACCAGATTATATAAATAATGTGGGTTGGTAGGGAGAGCCACAGACAGAATTCTGCATTAAATTTTAAGCAYTTGCATTACCTGAGCCAGAGAATCCATTGCAGCAATCAGAAAATTGTTGGATACCCTTAATTTCATTGTTTAAGCTATTAGAARGGGAAAGAAAAAGCAATAAATAAAGACTTCAGTAAGAAAAGAATATTTATAGTATCTGAGCTCTGGGCCATTCCTGTGCTGCTGCTATTCTGGTTATCTTTCTCAGTATATCAGGGGGTCTGAGCAGAGCCTGCCACTCCTGAATCATCCTTTCTGACAGGCAGGAATTGCGTGAGAGGAGATAGACTTATCATTACAAAGTCAATGACCTGAATTTTCCCAAGACTTCCAGTAAAAACAGAACATGATAGTGAAAGTCTTTGCCTAGCTAGTTACAGTTCACTATCATTTGTAACATGCCAACAGTGAGTAACCAACGATGGAAAATTGTTCAGGGAGAACACTTTCATCCTTTCTCCAATGGAAACTCTAGGAGGAGGAGACTGCTGCAGTTTGACCAAAAAAAAAAGCAAAAACAGAAACCCACAACCAAACAGAAACCCAAAAAAAMCCCTGAAAAAACAAAAACCCCCCACCCCCAAACAAACAAACAAAACCAACCAATCATATAAACAAACAAACAAAAACCCCAAACCAACACACAGTTTCTGGTAAAACAGAACTTTATATGACGTRTAAACAAGACATCAGGATTTTAGGACAACAATCAATAAAGTAATTTGCTATATTATTTCAGCTACTGCATCCTGTGATACATTTGCTGTTACTGAGACTCAAAACATTGTGTGAGTCACATTCATAAACATGCAGTATAATGCCTAATGACTTTTATCACATTTCAAAGATTGTTTTTCTTTCTCTTGTTCTGGTCAGGACAACGGTCTAACCATAGCCCAGTAAATATCTTGATTGCAAATCCCAGCCAAGTAATTAAAAAAATAAAGGAGGTGAAGAAGAAAAGAATTAGAAACAGAAAAAAAGAAAAAATAAAAAACAGAAGACAAAGTGGAAAGGAATTTGCAATTTTAAAACTGGCATTCAGTAAATTATTATGACTTGAAAAAGAAAGTTACAAAAAATATTTGCATAGCCACCACTGCTGGAGAATCTGAAAARTAGAAAACTACACTTGCTAAAAGCAAGCTGACTTCCAGGGCAGGACAAAACGCTCCCCTCAGCTTATCATTGCTGCTGCTCCCCGGCCTGACCCGCCTCTTCTCCCACTCCTCAGCTCCTCTTCCTCACTCCTCACCCGCCAGTGAGGCAGAGGAGAGCTGGAGCAGGCTGCAAGGAATGGGGGTGTTACAGAGGAAAAGAATTCCAGGACGWGCTACTGGAGGCAGGGAGATTGTCCCAGGTTTCTGTCATTGCCGGGCAGCAGCACGGCAGCCGTGGCTCAGCTCCTTCCTCCCTGTATCCTTGACGGGAAGCGTTCTGGAAAGCGTCTCTCTGCAAGCAGGCCTGCTGAGGACAGAGAACAGAGTAAACACGGCAGCAAGAAGTGATCACTCCATCTTTCCTCATGGTGTGTCTAGCATTCACACAGACCTGACATGACAGTTCCCTRCGACTGGCAGAGCCCCACAGCAAGAGGGAGAGGCAGGGAGGGCAAAGTGGGATAAATAATGATACATCCACACTAACAGGGCAGTGGTGCGGAAATCTGTCAAGAAATACACATTTCTTATAATAGGAAGAAAGCGAGGCCTGAGCTTGTTTAATCCAAGGCTGGAGTTAACACATTCTGCTACATGGGAAATAAACCATCTCCTTTCTTCAGAAGCAGAGGTTCCCTCCTTCTGCATAATGGCTGTGCACAGCTTGAGATCACTTGATCTTCCAGACCCCCCTCTCTTTCTCAGCTGGGTTGTTATCATCCTCTGTTATTATCTTCATATTTCCCCTGGTTATTATCAGCATGTTACCTTTGCCTTTATGTCGACAATCTACCTGGCAATTTTCTCCTCTCCAGCTGGCTTCTGTGTTTCCTAGGTAAGAAAACTAATGTTCTTTGCTCCAGAGTGAATGTCCTATTCATTATTCTCAATGTACTATGACACAGCAACGCTGAACATCAAAAGCCTGCAGTAAATTCTCATCWATTTCTCAGTCATATAGAACAATTAAGCAAACAGCACAAACAGCAACCTGCCTTTTATCGTCCCTACTGAATTTAGATTTGACTGTGCTACATTTAACAATTGCCCAGACCCGGAATGCAAATGTGTGGATAAACACTGTTTAATACTGCACGTTATGATGTGCCAGAGAACACTTCCATTGTACCACGCTCTTGATGGTAACCCAGATAAATCACTTTTCATACCGAAACAGGCTGAAACAGGATGCAATTAGTGAAAGAATTGCTGCAAAGAAACTCTGCGCTGATACTGTGATCTGCTGTCTGCATCCRTACGGCTCCTGGACTGGCAGGAAAATGAACTCTTGCCAAGGGTTTGTCTCAGACCCAGTCTGTACTTTCTGTCAAGTCTCTGGAGGTAGGGCTGCCTTGACGTCACAGTCTGGATATCCTGTTTCCCCCAGAGTGGTACCGAAAACTGCAGCCACCAGCATCCCACAGAATGRGCAAGGTTGGAAGGGACCACAGCGGGTCATCTAATCCAACCTCCCGGCCCTAGCAGGGTCAGCCCAGAGCACATGGCACAGGATTGCATCCAGACAATCCTTGAATATCTCCAGTGAGGGGAACTCCACAACAACCTCAAAATCAATCTCAAAAACCTTAACAAAAGCAGCATAAAATATTGACCTGGTTCAGAAGTAACTGAGTGCTCCATCATTCTTGACAATCACACTCGGGTACACACTGGTCATTTGGTGTTTCAGGTAAGTAAAAGTTAAATTCTATCTTGTCCTTTCAAAGTTATCATTCTTACAGTAAAAGTCTTTYGCCTTTTTTTATAAATGCATCAAAATCTGTAGATCTCAGCAAAGACACACGATCAGTAGCCAGCATTTCTCATGCTTAGAATCTTAGAGTTCTGTAAACTTTACCAAAGTGAAGGTCAAGCAAAAATCAAGTTATGACAACCTTAGATCAAAATCCAAATATAAAATATCCACTTAAATGTAATAATTAAAACTAATAAAAAAACAGAAATTAAGTCACCATTATTTACCACCATTGTTTCTCCATTTAGAAACTCCAAAATTATAAGAATTTAAATGAAAATGTAGTTGTCAATTTCTATTTGAAAARGCTATTTAAAGAGGGCTTAATGACTTCAGTTTTTAAAGTCATTTTGTACTCATGGTTAATTAAATGCACGAGGACTTCCACTGAGAATCAGAATGTTCTAAATAATGTAATAATAACTTGGTGTAACCAATTACTGTAAAATAAAACTGGATTATCCAATACGACCTGTCTGGCTTCAGTATTCATAATTTTAAATCCCTTTTAATTAAATCCTCAGGGTACTATATTTAACGTAAAACAACCATGACCTCCTTTATAATATAAATGTAGTAGCCATAGTGGGTCAGGAATGAATTGTGGTTCCACAACTGGGTGACTCATTCATCAGAAAATTTTCTGGGCTGTCATCCTATTTAAACAACATTATGAGCCAGTTTCTCAGCTGGTGTAAATAGGGTGTTGTAAATTGACTGTAATGGTGCTAGGGCTTTATACCACTGCTCTTTATTTCTAAGCAACAGAAAACAGAGGAAAGTGTACATGCATTCTTTGGTTTACTAATGAAGATGAGGTTTATTCTGAGAAAAATATATCACTTCTTCCCCCTCCCTCCTGGGCTCTTTGCTTTAGTTGTTGGAGGTTTTTTTGTTAGGGTTTGGTTTCTTTGGGGGGTTTTTTTGTGGGTTTTTTTTCACTTGTAGGGGTTCTGGGGAGCTGGCATCATTGTGGGTTTGGGTTTTGGATTTTGGTTTTCTGTTAGTGTTGTGCTTTCCAGAACAGCATCAAGGCCAAGTAAGAACTTGTTAAAGGGCATGACAATGAACATAGCAAATTGGAGAGTGATTTTTCTATAATGTTAGCAATCTACCCACATATGTTATAATAGCTTTTCCCTTTTTCTGTTTTTTTCTACCTATTTTTAAAGCAGATGAACGATCTTTTTCTTCACAGAGAAGACCTGTGAGTATGTCATCTCCTCATTTTGCTTTTTACATCATTTAAGTAGTTGTTGCATTTATAAAACACAGATTTTCTCAAAATATAAAAAGTCAGGACTTAACTGCAGACACACAGACATGTTGAATATCCAGTCATGGAAAGTCTCAAAATGAATTTATCCTATTTTTTCAAGTGACACTGATGAACCTTTGAAGATGTCTAAAATATGCTGCAGTTAGTATAGGCAAAATATACTGCACACTAGATTAGTAGATTGAATTTCATCTACAGTACACTMATCTGAAAAAAAGAAAGTCAAGTAGGACCAATCAGAGCATATTAGAAGGCCGATTGTGAATAACTCATTGCTCATTTTTCTTTGTCATTGCTTTTCAGAAGATGCCTACAGAAGTTTAAATAATAGCTTAAGGCCCTGACAGTAAAAATGTAACAGAATTATGTAAAAAGCCATTCAGATTTTTAACATATGTGCTGTTTTCTTGTGAAGGTAAAGTATGTAAGAGAATCACTGAGGAACAGATCAGGGAGTCCCCACCTCAGCACTGGGCAGGTACACAAAGCATTTATTGCACTGCAGCTAACATTCCATTTTGCTAATCAAAAATTATCAACTATTCAGCAAGATTTAAGATCTTTTCATTCATGAGGTCACTCGATTAATTTTTTCTGGAACACRAAGCAATCTGTCTGACTTTATTCTTTTATCAGAAGATTTTATTGCCAAAAGTACATGATCCCAGAATACATTCTGCCTTACTGTCATGGTTTAGCAATGGTGCTCCCCAGCTCAGTGTTCCCACYGAGTCTCAGCTGGAAGGGACYCCTTCTCCCTTTCCCCTTTTCCCCAGCTCCAGCAATGACAAGGCAGCACAGAATAACCTCCAAGTCCTAACCATGACCCCTCCTGACTACCACCAAAATTAACCCTGTCCTGGCTGGAACCAGGACCCATCTATTACCTCTGTCATATCAGAAGGGAAAAAAAAAAAAAGGAAGAAAAAAAGAGAGAGAGAGAAGGATCCTTTTTCCTGTTTCATTTAAAAAACTAAAACATAAAAGTTTTATCTTTAGAGGGCTTTAGTCTCCTGGGACTGAGGTAATAGGACAAGAGAAAATTGAAGCAAACTTACCTACTGCTGTGGACTGAGTAGAAATGTGTGCTGCAACTACTAAGTTTCAAATATAAGAGAGAGATACATAAGGAGAAAAAAAAATCATTCTATAAAAGGTAAAGCTTGGTAACACATGTGTTTTTATTGTTTTCGTATTCGGTTCTTTATGTTAATATACAAATGCACTCTGTGTGCACATCATGCAATCCCTCATGCTCATAGGATAAGCATTAAATTAGATCCTATTTTCATGCTCAGCACATTGATGAGGAGATGAACAAAGCACATATCTCTGATTTGTAATTCTTCATTTGCAGTGGGGAGTTATCCAGAAGTACTAAATCAAGAGCCACTGAACCATCCTATTTTTTATTGTTGAATAGATTTAATCATTTTCCTTCTCATTTTCTCATGCTTTCTTAGTTTTCTTTCTTCACCAACACCTTTCATTAGCTCACATGTCTACATGTGCATACAAACATAGAAATAGGTCTATTTATTGGGGTTTTTTTTCCCCAATGACACCAGGAACTTTTGGATGATGATCTAAATAAATAATTGTAATGTGTGGGTGTGTCCTGTAAATTTTCTATCCTGTATTTGAAAGACTTGTAACAGTATGGGCATTACAAATAATYRGTTTGACCAGCAAAYAGAGAATRCTRTAGATCTTAAAGAAAATRAGGGGGGGKKGWKTTKGKTTWKGKTTTKTTTTTTTCTCTGTRTCTCCTAATTAATYCYTCCCTGMGAAATACTTTTCTCTTGATAGGAAAATGAAACTAAATGAAACAAAATGAAACATGAACTAAACCACAAAAAGTCTGCTTTACCATCTGAAGGCCCTAAAATACCACAGATGTTAAGATATAAGAAAGACTGTCTCATTTCTTGCTGTAGAGGTAACTGAAGTGGAATCTTCTTTCTTTATATTAGTGTTTGATCCACTGACTATTTTTCAAAATAAATTAGAACTGAACACATTTCAATCATCCTGGTGTGCTCTAGCTATTGTAAGCAGCAGGTGCATAACTCGTCTCAGCCACAGACAATCTCTGAGCCCTCTTCAGGGATAGTCTCAGGTAGGTTTTCAGGCACAGCTCTTATACATCACTATAATGAAAGTGGCACTTTCTTTTTTACAGAGTCTGGTCTCCTGGTTGCTTCTAAATGCTCCCTCACATCACTGGATAGAATGGAAACATTTTCTCATTCTAAGTTTTTATATCTTTGTCCCCAGTCAATGTTATGGCAGGAACTAACTCTATAAACAAAAATATTTACAGTGATGACATTCCAAAATTTCAGCTGCAAATAGCCATCTTTACTGTCCTTCATATTTTTAGTCTTTCAGATAAAAAAGARTGGGTCAATTCTGATAGGAAAAAATTAATAAATTTGCTGAAAGTATAGCCTTCCAATGAAGATTTTCCATTTACCTTTGGAGAAAAAATAGTTAGCTGCAGTTTCTTGAGTTCTTTTTGCTTAGAAACTAGAATAAATTTCATAAGTATTATGTCAGGAATATGGCTAGCAATAGACCACTCATTGCCTCTGTCTTAATCCCTATTCTTTAACTTCAAGATTACTGCAGGAGTCTATAATAATTAATTTWACAAAAATTCTCTTGTTTATGGTCACCTGCAGCTCTTACCACAAGTTACCTTATATGTATAAGGGACACAGATACATGACTACTTTCTAGGAAGGACAGTAGAACAATATCAAAGATTAATAAAAATATATGATAAATAAATATAAGATATTAATAACAATAGTGTGAATAAGGCATATTTTCCATAAAAATATTTAGTTTAGATAATGTACTTTAATTTAAGTGGGTCATGGATAGAATGTCCCACGTATRTCAGTAGTTTGTCAAAACTACAAACCAATTATCATAAATCAGACGAAGGCAAAACATGAAAAAAAATCAAAGCAACAACAAAAAGATCTGGGTTTTTTCATACTTAGTTTATTTACACATTTATAAAGAAGTTATAAGCCACCTATATCCAGAAGCTTTTGTTTTTATTTGGTGGGTAAGATGTGAAAAGGAGTCTAAATATGCAAAACCTGAAAAAAGCGTAGCTGCAAAGAAGTTTCACACTCATGGTCCCTGAAGCACGTATGTMGCTGTCATCATCACAGCTCACAAAAACTGCCTACATACAGTCACAAGTGCTCAGGGTTCACCAGGAGCCAAACAGGCAGATGGATCATTCTCTGTATGTGTGTCTACATAGTTTTACTCTTGCTGGATGCCACCGATTATCCTCCCTCCATCTGCAGGCTCTCTTCAACTGCATGTTTGTCCTTTTTGAGCCCCAAAGCAAGCTTTTATAAATAGTAGAAGAGAAATGTGGGATGATGTGGTGTACACGTATTCTAAATGCACTTGACCCAGCTCCAATGGGCATGACACTGGATAGATGTAAGTGTTATCATATAAATTTATTCTCTAGTTCATTATAAGTCCCAGCTTATATACCCACTACACTGCCTGCATTTTGGTGTGCCTYGAAATTCAGCTTTGGGATGTGATAATTGGCATGATGGTTAGGAAAAGTGGTTGGAATATATCAATGCAAAAATATCCATATTAGGTCAAACCAACTGGGGTCCACTCCAGTAAACTGATTCCAACTATGGATCAAAGTCTGCAGGACATGATACCAATGAACAGCAACAATCTGCATCTCTCCTTATCATTCTTCTCTCCTCCRGGTACTTCTGTTTCAGAGATCTGCCAAACCAGATGAGGGGCTTTTGTGTTTGGTAAACCTTGATAAATTTCTTCTACATAAAAATGTTCAATCTTCCCTTAAGTCCACGGGGATGTTTCACATGCAAATCATTCTTCAGCAAGAACTTGTTCCTGTCTAGTGTCTTTTATAATCAACTACCAACTATCACCTCTCCTCTTAAAAAATAAAAGAAGGTGGGTTCTGTGAATTTCATTTACTGTCTCTTGTTCTTCAACTAGAAGAGACTGTGAACAGTTTAATCTCTGCCCACTGTCTTCATATCACTCAAGAGGTTTTTTAATTTCTGTCGCTTCCTTCCCCCATGTCAACTCCTTTCCAGACAGAAGACTTGTAGCTCACACAAGGATTCCTTGCATGAAAGCTGTTACAGACAGTTGATCATTCTTGTCACCTTTCTCTGCATTTTTTTCAGTTCTCCTTCATGAATTTGAGATGAGAGGCTCAGGACTGCACAGAATTTCCCAGGATATGTCTGAATCCATGACTTTATATGGTGAAAGTGATCTCTATTTTGCTGTTACTTTCTTTATAATTCCTAACATTTGCTTTATGATGGCTACTGAGCAGCAGTTGACATTTCCGTGCAAATTTCTTTCTCAGCAGCAAAAGATTGCTCCAGACTGGCAACAGTTATGTCAGTGCACTTTGTATATGAAAGTAGAATTATTTCCTTCTCATCSTTTTACATTTAACTATGCTGAAATTCATCTGCCTTTTTTTTTTTTCCTCTTTCACTTATCTCATAAAAACCTTCTGCATTTTTTTCTAGTTAGACCTCATCCTACTTTGAATAATTTAGTATCATCACCCGCTTTCTTACATCATTGCTCACCCTGTTATGCAGGTCACTGATAACCGTATTAAGTAGAACAATCCTGCATTTATTCCTGTGGAATTCTACTGCTCATCTTCCTTCACTGAGAGAATTGACTATTTACTTCTACTCTCTGTTTTCTGTTTTATAACCAATTATTTATCTAAGTTATGATCTTCTTTCCTCTTACGTGAGGCTGCTTAATATCTAAATCCAAATAGATTATATCAATCACATCCACTTTATCCATATGCCTGCTGACCCTTTCAAAGACCTCCAATAAATTCCCAAGACAGCAGCTCCCTTTGCAAAAGCCATGCTGACTTTTCCAAGGTAAAGTACATCTATTCACATCTATACCAATTCCATTCTTAATTATAGTTTCTCCTAACTTTCCTGCTGTAGATGTCAGGTTTACAARCCAGCACATCTGGAAATGTTGTGTAGTTTTGGGGKTTTTTTTWAATTGTTGTTTTGTTTCCCATCCCCCAGTCTTCAGTTAAGGATAAGATATCCTTTAAAGATAAGATATCAGTGTTTTTAATTCAGCTATTTCATCTCTGATTTTCTTCAGAAAGTCTAAACATTCCATGCTCCTCTCAGGTTGATTCTCTTCACTTTGACAGTTAATTCCATAATCTCCATTTGTATCTGAAGTATGTCTTCTGGAAATMCCCTGCAAAGAAGAAAGAGAATGAAGAATTTTTCATGCAGACAGAACAGTCAGGAAAGTTGATTCCACCAAAGAAGAAGTAAGATTTTCAATTCAGTAAAGTCCTCTAAAAAGCAGAAAGCTCAAAGGTGCTTTATTCCCCTYTTTAGACAGAAAGCCAAGACATTTAGCTTTTCTTTTTAGTTTAGATACTTACTGGAGCTTCAAGGATGTAACCACAGTCTTTCCAAGCAATTACAGTATCCATATATGATATGGCTAGAGGGATTTATTTTTTTTTAAATAAGGATTTTTGGGCATTTCRAGTGTGAGAGCTGGTCTATTTGTTTGTCATTCCCTTCTGTAGTTACCAGATATATAAGCAGTGTTAACTAGATCAGAAGCATTCTCATACCTAAAGCTTGCTTTTAACATCTCATTCTTTAAAATAGGTTATCTTAAAATACTGCTGCTAATTTCTGCTTGCTCTCCTTATGCAGCAGAACATAGTACAGCCTTATGCAAGCAACAAGTAACTCTAGAAAATGAAAAATTACTGGGAAAATAATAAAGACTTGATAATTTATGATATATGGCAGCACTGAYAATATGAAAAAAAATAATTGCATGCACATGCAGCTTCCAGAAGTACCTCTTAACCTTCCTGCAGCAACTACTTGCAGAGTCTCCTGGCACAAGAGGTTGTTTTAAGGTAGTGTCTGATGTTACATCTGTTGTGGGGTAAGTGCTCAGCCAGTCAGGTATTGCAGCTCAACTGGGACACCTTAATTTACTCAACTGCAGTAACCACTTACTTATATTTCAGTSATTTGAAATAGGAAAATTGTGTCTCTGATGAAAAGAGTATCATTTATAACTGTTTCTACTCCAAGTTCTCACATTTTAGAAAATGAGCAAAGGCTTATTCTCTTAAGGAGAGACTGCTTGGTCAGCAGATGTCCTGCAAAGGGGAAGATGGACAATATTGGGTGTAAGGCCCTGTGTTGTTACAGCAGTYATCTTGTTACTGCAGGACTTTATGCAGTCTGCATTCTCTTCTCATTATAATCTTTATCCTATTCAACTATAAACTCATTAGGGTCCATCAAGATGACAARCTGTCCAGTTTGCATCTCTCAGCTGTTTGGATATTTGCTAATAATCATCTTTTTGTATTTCATATCCAAAAGTCATCATAAATAATGTATGACTTCAGCCATCTTGTATGCCACAGTGATTTGGCCATTGGCAATGTGTGACAATCTGAATTTTGATCATCTGGCTGAAACAACACRCCTCTTAAACATATTTTTCTAAATTTTTTAAATATTTCTAATCTGCACTTTCAGTTAAATCACATGGAACTAAAATTGTGTCTTATTTTGAATAACACAACTGTAATGTCTTGCTCTTTATAGTTTCATGAAGTTCATAAAACTGAATTTAAAACTGCATAATTGTGTATTTTCACAAATTATGATGGTCTTATCTGTATATTTCTATGTTTATAGGCACATTCTGGGAGTTCACCCTTTTTTTTTTTTTTTTCAGCTCCTGCAAGGCACCTGTAGAGAAAAACCACTGTTTCCTGTTTGCACTGAGATTTCTAAATCCAAGGATACTGTTCTAGAAACCTGGTCTCGTGAAAGGTGTGCCTGCCCATGGCAGGGGGCTTGGAACTAGATGGTTTTTAAGGTCCCTTCTGACCCAAAATGCTCTATGATTCTATGAAATTGCAACAGCTGAAAACATTTTGAAAACACAATAAATACCAATTATCTTCCAGGTTTTCCTCCTTTTTTTATTTTTTTTCTTGTTAGCTGAGAGACATGCTAGACTTCTTATTTTAAGGTGTGAAAATGCAGCTGTGTACCTTGGTGCCTTGGTAAAGTGCATCTTCAAGATCCACGGCTGGGAAGGGCTATGAAAGAAATGTTGCCTAATTCCAACAGTTTCATTAGAATAGAAAACAAAATACATTCTATAGAAGATATTTGAAATTATAATTTGTAAATTTTGATAGACAACAAGTGAATCAAAAAAAACCCTGGATGATGGAAGTAGGGGAATAGCTGCTGGTAAAACCAAAAATTTAAGAAATAAGGATCACAATTGCTTCTAAACTGCAATTTAGTCATTAGGTAACAGTACAGCTCCATTAATAGAATTTTTAAAAAATTAGATTAAATGTCTAATTAACTTGARAAAAGCAATTTAGCTTGGTTTATAATCAAAGATTGCTTTTCAATACTCAAAGATTATTTTTGGTCTAATTATTTTTGCTTAAGCGTCATTTGAATTGCTGAGGTAGAATTGCTAATTATCTAATTTGATATTGATTGCATTGCTGTATTGTTTATTTTTACTTAAATATAAGCAATGGCTTGTTMGTGATGGTAGTGACAATTGATGTACAATTACTCGTTTGAATGTTTTCATACAAATATAAATAACACAAATACAATAATACAAATACAAATATAAAATACTGAGATAATTTTTATATGTCAATAACCTTCCTGTAAGATACTTGACTAAGGTTTAGTGACCTGAAGATGTTGATTGCTCTTTGTGTCTCCTATATCAAGCAGGGGATTTTAAAGTTTAGTTTCAGGCAATCAATTTCTCAGTTCTGTAATAATGTCTCAAGAAGGTATTTTATGTATTTTATGTATTTTATGTATTTTATGTATTTTATGTATTTTTATGTATTTTATGTATTTTTTTGACTGAAGCAGTAAGATCTAGTCAAGATCTATCAAGTCTCTTGATATTTGTTATAGAACAAGGAATTATGTGGTGTTTTCTTAGAAACTAATCTGTTGCATTTCCTGCTTTTAAAGCTCTTGGTTATTGAACTATGACAGTTCAACTTCCTAACAGGATCCACCATTGGTGAGTAAAAAAAAAAAGTTCCTCCATACCAGACCCAGTGAAAGTGTCTAATCCTTAGCTTTTTTTCTCCCTAAGGACTAAACAGATTATGAAGAGCTCCAAAGTGAGCAGAACAGTGCAGAAGATCTCTGTGAACAAACAGAACAGCAGTCTGCTGCGTTCTCYGCTAATTCTGCTCATGCAGTTTAGGAGCAACAACGCCCAAACTGATGCATTGTCCTGGCAATTTCAGTAGCACCTTGACACACATGGCTGTAGATTAATCACTTCTGCCCATCAGACATTCCAGACAATGAATCTTTACAGAAGGACTGATGCAGCATCATGCTTTTGAGGTCTCTGGTTATTTTAGCTGCAGTGAAATACTACATAGCAGTATCATAAGAATGAAAAATTCAAGAGAAAGACAGAAAATTCAATAATCTCTGTAATTTTACCATTATCAAATTCCTATCACTCACTTCAGGAAATGTACCAGTTCACATGCTAAAGGCCCTTGGGATAACTTCTCTTTTGTTAATAAACTGGAATTTCACCTAGAGTCATGAAAGATAGTTTGTGAAACATACTTCACTCCAAGAGTCATACAAAAGGGTGCATCTGATACTACAGATTATTGATGAAATCACTGACTTTYGAAAAGGAAACATGAGCCATCTTCATATTTTTTATCCAATAACTGATTAATGTGAAATATATAAAAGGCCTGAAACAAGGTGCTAGGTAGCAGAACAGGTATCCCTTCAGCTCCCTTTCTTGTCAAACACTGTATCTTGTCAATGGGGAGTTGAAGCTGAAATGTCCTTAAGGAAAATTGAAAGCAAGACTCCAGCTCTGTGGAGCTCCAATCATTTGACAAAAGGAGCATCATATTCAGACCTCAAGAAAATATTACAACTGTTGCTTCTGTGTTTTGTGCTAGGTTTGATAGTGTCAGCACTGAAAGAACATTCTGCACACAACTAAAGCATTAAGRCTTTTGTCGAAGTTCCTCTTGTGGCTCATAAAGCTGCAAAACAGAATTGCTAAAAAAAAAAATATTAAATACATTCTGCAAACAAAATAGGAGCATTTTAAATCCACTCCAAATTTCTGGGGTCTCTGCTCTGATTCTGCATTGCAATCAGAATATACAACCCCTTGTGCCTCTCTGACCAGAAACCTGGTTGCATGATAGACAGGTTCAGGATCTGCAGTCAGATTAATATCCAAACTCATCCTTAATACATCACCCAACAACATCAAAGACAGGGATATGGTTGTTGCAGCCAGGAAAAAGGATGTTTTCCCCCCAATAATAGMGGAGAGAGACTGTCAAACCATGGTACTTCAGTAGAATGATATTTGTGGAAGACAAGGTAAAGACTCAAAGACATATTTTTTATTTTGCAAACACACACAGACACACACACAAAAAAAAAAAAAAAAAATCCTCCAAAAAACAAGACAAAGCCAAGATGAAAAAGGCACTCAGAGTTCAACAGGAAACCTTTTAGTGGCTCTTGAGCCAGTCAATAGTCCTCTGCTACGCGTTTTCTTTTTGCATCCCATGTGTACTAATGACAGATTAACGAGCCACATAGGTAGAAGTGGGAGTTTGAAAGCCAGTTAGATGCTGTGAATTTTCCCAAAYGTGTCAAAATAAGAAAAGTGACTGTGCTAAATAACTCAGTGCTGGTACACTGGAGAAAATGAGTGCTTAATAAAATTCAGTGCTTTTATTTGCTTCCTTGAGGCATGGTGATGTGGCTGCTCCACAGCGAGAAGCATAGAAGTACACATACAACACAGACAAGAGTATATAAATCTTCAAAATCAGTATTTCATTTAAAATTAAACTTCCAGTCGTCTGCTTTAGAAAGACCTTTGATTCATATGTCATACTTATATGACTGCCAGGGGGCTTTTCTCATTACTTTTTGTTACAGTAATATTTTGAAGCCATGGATGGAACTTTCATGGATGGGTCCTTTTAATAGTTATGTGTATGTAGAAAACTGAAAATAAGTATCCATCTAAAGAAGACACTTCTAGCTAAGCATCACAAGTCTTTGCTTCTCTAGTATTCACCCCTGGAAAGAAATTTTGTGAATCAAATGCTTTGGCTTTATGTTTGACCTACAATCTTCCCTGGATCACTGACAGTAACCCTGCAGAGATAGAAAAGGAAAGATATAGAGGCAAATACTATTTGGCAGCCCATTTCTAAGCTAATGTCAATTTTATTTTTGGCCTGAAGTGCAAATTTGAAACTGCCAAGAGATTTTGGGTGAAGATGCAGGAAGAAAAATTAATTTCAGATTTTGTGAAATGGTAGACTTCTATCATTGTCTTTGGAAAAATAAAATCTTGCTTGAAGCTCCCCAAATCATTTGGTAGAGGCACTTTATTGATCTCTGTTCTTATGTCTGTTCAGCACAGATAGTTGTGTTTACCAGAGGAAAATTTTCTGTTACTTGAATTGGGAGTGATTCCAGTTCAGTGACATTAAACACTGTAGAAAAACTAACTGTTATGGTTCATCTCTCCAAAACTAACACAGAGGTGGACATTTCCTATTGATCCTCATAGCACTAGAAGTTYCCATAACACTGTTCTTTTGAAAGACAGAACAAAAGGTACTTGAAAGACAGAAAAGTCAAACCACTCACTTTCCCCATAAGGGTGAACAGACTAACCCATTACCCAGACAGTACAATTTAGCCATGGTTCCTACTTTTAAGTGCCACCTGATTGTAGAAAGCATTAGCAAATTCGGGGGAACTATGAGAACAACAACATGGACACCTCTTCAATATGAACAAATCACGGGATGGACATGTTCCAAAGGTAGCCCTGAAGTTCTGGAGGAGGAGAGATGAGCTCCCACATTGCAATTTTAATTACCAAGAAATCAAAGTTGTACATCAGACGTGGGATTTTTCTCCCTAAATCAAAAGGACAGCAGCGGAGCAATCAGCTTTGTGTRAGATGAGGAAAAGACCTTCCCTGTGGAATGGATGATCTAAAAATGCATTTGAAAATAACCATGACAGCAGCAGAAAAAAACACACATCTGTGACCCTGCAGCTTCCTCTTGTATCGACTTGTTGAAAGGTGAAAAGGAGGCACACAGAACATTTCCAACAAGCTGTCCATATATTTTGCAGATGATGCCATCTTCTCTATTGAATCCAACACTGTGAGTTTGCTGACCTTCCACAAGGAGAAAAAAAGAGCATGTCATTTATAATGACTATTGACTTTTTTACTTCAGGAAGTATCCTCACTTATGATCTCATTTAACTGRGTCACTATTTTAAAACACAGTTCTTAGATCAGAAGTTTGATTTTTTCATTATTTAGAAAAAAAAAAAATCTACCTTTCTGAGGCCAATTTGTAATAAAGCAAGCAATGGATTTATGGTTTATGCCTAGTATGTCTTAATGTTAGGAAGGATAGAGGGATATAACAGTCTTAAAAACCAACAGTAAGTATGAGCTTAAAACTAATAAAAAGCAATATAAAGTGAGCCAACCACTGTAAATATCACACATATTTATCTGCAAAGCTGTGCTATCATACACTTTCTGAACAGTACCAGACAAATAAAATGAAGTATTCTTGATTGTCAGTGGTCCCTATGCTGAAGAAATATCACTTATTATTGACAGAAGAATCATTATTTCATTCATATCAAYCCCTCCCTGAAAGAAATGCTTTTGAATGGGAATTTTCTTGGTTTCACTTMGATTTTTCCTCTTCTAGGTTATACCAAATGCATTGACATTTTTGTAGGCAATTCAGTGATGTCTGATTGGCTTTCCATTGGAAAAATGGCACCATCTCTCATTAAAAATCTTATAATAGTTAAGGATTTTAAAATTTTCCAGTTTAAAGTTTGAAAGGCATTATGCAGGCATTTTCTGTAGATGGGGAAGCTCTTTAGCCATGGTGTCCAGCTTAGAAAGGTACCATACCCTCCTGAGCTCACCTGCCTTCATCCCAATTAAGTGGAGAAACATTTCCCATAATATTAGAGGCATTTCAGTGATGGCCACATATGACATTAACATGTCTTTAGGRACACCTTACAAGAAAGTATACAAGATTTGAACCTCAAGTACTGTGTTCAGTTTTGGGTGCTTCACTTCAAAGAAGACATTGAAAGACTGGAGTGTGTCTAGAGAAGAGCAATAAAGCTGGGAAAGGGTTTAGAAAACATGTTCTGTGAGGAAGAGTTGAGGGATCCGGGGTTTAGTCTGGAGAAGAGGATTCTCAGGGGGACCACATTGTTCTTTACAACTACCTCGAAGTGAGATGGGGTCAACCTCTTCTGCCACATCTGAAGTGAAAGGACAAGTGGAAATGGCCTTAAATTATGCTAGCAGGAGTTCAGATTAGATATTAGGAAAAAAAAAATCACTGAAAGAGTGGTTAGGCACTGGAATCAGCTGCCCAGGGAGGTGGTGAAGTCACCATCTCTGGAAATGTTGAAGTGTCTGAGTGTGGCACTTAGGGATGCGGTTTAGGGGTGATTATGGTGGTGCTGGGTTGATGGTTGGACTAGATGACCTTGAATGCCTCTCCCAAACTTGATGATTCTCTGATTCTGTGATTCTGTGTTTTATTTTTTGGTCAGTGCTGTAGAGTCTTGAATATACCATTTTTTGTGTTCAAACTTGATGTCTTTCACCCAGCATCTTACTGGAGTGCAGCAGTGTTTCCATGCCTGTTTTCACATCACAATTGTATTTTCATTGCCTTTTCATTGATTAGATGATCCTGAAGGTGTCTTCCAACCTTGATGATTCTGTGATTCTGTAAAGAATAAATTAAAATATGCCTGTCCAGAAGGAAACATCAAAATGCTTACCCATTCAGGAGTATACAAAGTAATTATCATCCAGTAATTACTTTAAAATTAAGAAAATATGTTACATTTGTGAGCCTCAGGCTAAATTTACTTATTCATTGTCTGAGACTGAATCTGAAGAAGTCTCCTGCATTGATACAGACATTTAAAATATTTTGCTAGAGGCTAAATTTTAAATAACTGACTTACTAATTAGTAACATCAAAGTGTGGAACTCTGCATCACCTTTGGTATCCACCYACTGCCATAAATAAAACTTCTCATATGCTGTGGCAGTGTCTTCAATGCTGAGTCGCTCTTGATCACTTTTTCAGTGAAGGCAAAGGACAATTTCCAAAATTGAAATTCTTAGTAAAAGGATGCAGCAGATGTAGTCCTCAGATTGTCCAAGTCCTCATAATTAAATGATTGTCTTCTTTCACTAGGCTAGCAAATGTTATTCTGCTCCAACCCGAGTCCTTGGGAACATATGGAAATTCTCTTAAGGAAAAGGAGGTGAATATACAATTTCTGGCACCATCTTTTCAAACACGTGTCATCACCTCATCTCACCTCCTTTCTAGGATTTTTTTTATTCTCCCTGCCTCTGTTTATCTTTACTTTTGTCATGAGTGATTTTCTCTTGGAAGACTGTTTGACTTCTCTGTTCTGCCAACTCTTTCTGCTAAAGGAAAAAAAATCATTAAGAAGTCAGGGTCAAACAAAGCAAACCAAATAATCTATAGTCAGTGCATCAGCATGTCTGTAAAATAGGAATGACTCCACATTTTTTAATTCCTAGTAGGCTGTTCAATCTGCAGTGTTCCTGTGCTACACAGATGGCAGAAAAGGAAATCTCCCTTCCCGCTCTGGTTCTCTCAACCTTTTTCATTCTTTCTACCAGGGACAGAAGAAATCTAGAGGAGGCAGACAACACTCTGTTTCTTGGGATTTCCTTGGCAATTCAAAAGTCTGTCTGCTAGACTTTACCTAAAAGCCTTCAATCCACTAAGCTGTACTTTGCATCACTGGAAGGCAAAGAAAAGACTGTCACTCAAATGACCCCTACCCCACACTGGCATAGCATCTCCTAGCTGCAAGAAAACAGCATTATTTTAGTTAAATTAATAAAACAAAACAAAAAAAAGGACAAAAAAAAAAAAAAAAGAAAAAAAAGAAAAAAAAATACAAGGCTTGAAATTCAGGCCCTGAAAACATCACTATACAAAAGGGTTTAGGTCTATCTATATCTTTTGCTGAATTCAAATGACGTATATAATTAAAATAACCAATTAGCATAACTAAATATTCCAAAGATTTTCAACGCCCCTATTAACTTGGTATGAGTATCTCACAGTCTTAAATGTATTTTCTTCCCAGTAGCACTGTCAAATAGCAAGGTATTATTAATTACATACATGGAAACTGAAGCTCAGAGTGCTGAGATGGTGTTTGTCTGCACATTGACATTCAAGCATGGCAAGATCCATGGGTAATTAGGACACGTGGCCTATAAAAGTGTCGTGAAATTTCATGGGTTCAAATTCACCTCTCTGCGAGTCTCCAAACATCAGCTCAGGTAGAGTGCCAGTCTAGCACTTTTGTGGGGTCTTGCTCTGCACGAGTTTAGTGGCACTGCAAAATTTACACAAAAATAGGCAACTGAACTGGAGCTATGAAAATCAGAGAGTCAATACCCTCAGTCTCAGGTCATCCTTCTTTTTCAGGTGTTGAATTATGTCAAGGACATATAACAAAAAGCAGATGCTTTGGAGCTGATCTTTGGGCTCATCACTACTTAAGAAGAATAGGAATGACACAGCAGGTGTACTTTACAGAAATGCTACCTTCTTTATAACACTAACATAGAAATAGCATAAAGCTTTAAATAGAATTTCCCAGTTAACCCTTGCTCTACGTAATCCCCAAGTCATTTATACTAGTGAGAATGAAAATGAAAATGGACCAGAGTAATAACATTTTGTACCCACTTTATAACAGTGTGACTGACAAAACAAGACAGAAGGAGAAAGCAAATTAAGACCCCCTGTGTGTCTTATATTGTTTTCCATATTTAAATGCTAATGGCTTTCACATTTATTCAGTTCACAATGAGCAGGCACATAAAATACCCCATCAGCCCTACAGTCACTTATATTCCACAAATGATGTGTAGATACTGTCAGTGAAATTTGGGCCACATCATTTTATCGATTTTCCAGCAGTCCAGCAAAATCAATGGACAACTCTGCTTAGCAATCAATGGTATTATCTGACCATGAGTTGGTATTAGAAGAGAGATCCAAACATCTGATAGACATAGCTAATAGCACACACATCCTTTAAAGCTGTGCAGATGAATCCAAATAAGTGATGGTAATTTATTTCATATGGAAAAGCTGCTAATAGGAAAGAAAATAACAGCAGGAAAAAATGTTGCTATCACATAATTTCTTAAAGAAGTCATATCACCAGAAAGAAAGCTGCAGGGCTTTTGGTAAAGAGCACCCATTCCCCAAAATAAGAGGGACATGGACCTGTAGAAATGAGTCCAGAGGAGGGTCATGAAAATGATCAGAGGGCTGGAGTGCCTTTCCCATGAGGACAGGCTGAGAGACTTGTTCACCCTRGAAAAGGCTCCAGGGAGAGCTAGTAGCACCTTCTGGTACCTAAAGGTGGCTGAAAAAGAGATGGATAGGGAATCTTTACAAAATCATGAAGTGATAGGACAAGGGGTAATTGCTTTAAATGGAAAGACAGCAGGTTTAGATTAGATATTAGGAAGAAATTCTTCAGAATGAGAGTGGTGAGTCAATGAAATAGGTTGCCCAGAGTTGTGGATGCTCCATCCCTGGAAGTGTTCAAGGCCAAGTTGGATGGGGCTCTGAGCAACCTCGTCTAGTAGAAGGTGTCCTTGTCCATGACAGGGGGTTAGAATTGGGTGATTTTAAGGTCTCTTTCAATCCCAACTGCTCTATAATTCTATTATATTAAATAGTCACACCAAAATCTGCAGCATTTCAGATTAGCAGTTGCTGTTGAAAATCTACCCATTCCTGTCAGCAACAGGAATCTGTGGGCAAAACCTTGAACCCGCCCATTAAGCCCCAAATCTTGGTAATTAATTTCATGCACTTTTTAATTCCAGTTAGTACTAAGCAGAAGAGCTAACAKGGTTCAATAACCTTTAAACCAGAGCAGATTCACCAGATGGACTTTGAAGTCACACCTCACATTGTCAAATGTATGTGTTTTCAGGACTTGTGATATTTTTAGCCAGGCTGTTTCCCTTGATCTGCGCTGAGTTTCGAACTGTTCAGACACATTTGATCAAACTA
>QVAJ01000349.1:119067-134383 GCA_003546035.1 Mixornis gularis
CACTCTGCAGAGATGCCCTAATGTAGCCTTTAGGTCAGCAGGAGAGTTCTGAACTCTGGTAAATATTACAGTCTTTGTTTATACATTTTACCTTAGGCAGTCATTGGTAAAAGTAAAAATAATTCTGAGAAGGGATCTGGAATTCAGGCTTCCTGTCACCTCCTTGATGAATATCTTAGCAACTAGGCTGGTTTATTTTTGAAATTATTCCGATCCCCAACTTAGCTGGAGCAGAATACTTTGTGTACAATGTACTCCTGCAGTGTTCTGGCTAAACAACAGTAATGAATCTTTAGTCATTAATCAAATTACTCATTTCATATCATGAGATATTAACTTTGTCAGTTCACTTTTCAAACTTCTTTCTCTTGCAGGCAAGTAACCAAAATCAAAGCTCCTTTTATAGTCTCAGACATTTCTTGGAACACCACAGGTGCTATAATAAGAAGAGCTACCTAACTGTTTTAATGATGGAGATTGTTATAGCAAGTTACTGAAGTGAAAGATTGCTAAACTGTTAAGTTAAGGAAGAAGGAGACATAGAMCATTAAGGGAAAAAAATATTCAAAACACTGGAAACCTTATGAAGAAAAATCTACCAGTTCACTGTGAGTCCATTAAGATGATGGCATCTACTATGTGCACTTTTGTGTATGCTTTTCATTGTTTAAATATTCTTCTCAATATGTCCTTGCATTCAAGCTAAAATGAAAAATTTTTACAGGCAATCTCATTCTATCTGCCAAATGACAGATCACTGAAAAGATGTTCTGATACAGAGTGGCCTCCTTCACCTACCCCTTCTATCCAGTCCACTTAAGAAATTATGTTCTTCTCCCTGCAATGCCCTTCTTTTAATACCTTTCCTTTTATTTTCTGTAATGTTCCTCCTTTGTTCTCTGTGGTGTTTCTGAATGCTAATGAGTCCACTTCTGATTTAGCATTTTGTGAGGTCAGTTTGTGAGGAGACTAGAGCAGACATTGTRTTTTGAATCCCAGATTAATTAAAGAAATCTCGAACAAGGACTCAAGGTCGTTTATTGGAGTAGACAAAGAAAAGAAAATATCGGTTCTAAACCTTATAACCAGCAAATGAAATTAGGGTGAAGGTRTCAAAAATGTTGCAGACAGCTCAAAGATCCTATATCTTAGGGACACTAATTTCAGTGTTCAATAGTGCTTGCAAGGTASGCACAGATGGTGGTCATAAGGGAGTACCTACGAGCAGATAGTTCAAACCATGTTGCCGAAATGGATGCTGGTTCAGGACAACCAATTTCTGCATTTGATTAAACTTCTTTTTTTCTCGGTGTGATAGTACCTAAAGAAGCCTACATTTCGGCATAGGAATAATATTACCATAGAARTAGTACTACCCTAAGAGCCACGTATGTGTAAAAGTGGACCTTACTGCATGCACAAGGAAATCTCTGTGTCTTGGCAAAGCTGGGTGGTAAGAAAGGAAAGCATCTGCTTTTGTTCACCTTTTAGTTCTATGGCTGTAGATGAATTGCCTGCAGAATATAAGGCAGAGAGAAGCAGAAAATAACTGTAAGGTCTAGAATGGATGAAACATCTCCTCTAAAAAGACTTTGTGTCCAGTTGCAACTTTAGAGGCTTTAGAGTTCTGTTTTGCATGCTTATTTACTATGTCCTGGTGAGAATGACCTCACACTTCAACCTGCATAGCWTTGGAGTTAAATGTTTTGTCTTCTTTATAACCGGATAAAAAGAGGTATGTTCATATAGTGAATATAATTCTATCACAGTCAACAAAAATCCACACCTGAAATACTCTAAACCAACCAACCAATAAAATAAAAAACCTCCTAAACCCCTTTAGAAAAAGCTTAAAAAAAAAGAGCTTTTGGTTAAAGCTTTAACCAAAACTTTAATTTTTAAGTTTTGATAAAGAATAAATCTTTTTTCAAGAATTCTGGCTGCAATAAACTTCTTCTGCAGCCACTGGAGAAAGATTTGGACATAGGTTACCATTAGATCAACTCAAGTCTCTCCCTGGAATCCCTCAAAAATGAGGAAACTTCTGTTTCTGTTGTGCCTTTATAGACGTTGATCTCTTCAGAGGAAGAGTTATGCTGGTGTTTATGTTGAAGAGTTCTCCTTTGGACCTAATCCTTTGTTAAGTTTAGAACTCCCTAATCTTTTTTTACGTTTCTGGAAACAAATTAACGTAAARAATTTCCTTAAACCACAACTGATAGTATGGACTCCCTGGAGAACCAGAGTAGCTACAAGTGCTGCTGCTTTCCTTTCCTTCAAAGGGAAATYAGGATTGCTAGTCCCCCAAAGCAAAATATTGTGTCCAGCCATGAAACAATAAATCCAGCAATCAAGAAGCCCATTCATCAAGCAGAGATCTTACTGAGCACGAGTGCACTTGTCCCACAGCCTGTCTGTGTCCATGCACCCCTCCTGCCTACTGTCAAGGAAAACAAAGAATCAAGCACAGGACACACAAAGCACCATTACACTGAAGAGATGAACAGGTAATTTCAAATATTGACAGATGAAAATAGAGCAAAGAGTGGCTCCACCAAGACAGTCAAGTCTCATGAACAGGAACTTGTGATTTCTGCGTGCATTAGCCAAAGCCTTCACAGCATCCTCATTTCTGAGTCAAAAAAAATCCCTCCAGATCTGCTCCTGTCAAACTGGAGTTGCTCCCACTACTGGGGATTGCTCCAGTCATTTTTTTTGATTTTATTGATTATTATTTTCACGACAAACTTGCAATAGYCTCCACCACATTCTCCCAAATTACAAGATCTGAGATCGGTCTTGTGAAACATACAAACAGACCACTTCACTCCAAATTTCAATTGACTAAGAGAAATCAGAAGAACTTAAGTTCAGTCTGACCTGAGATTTTGCAGGAACAGAGAGAAATAGAGACCAATCTTCAAGAAAAACATACTTTTGACAAGTTACTCATTTCCTTTGATTGAATTTAAAAGGTTTTGGGCTGAGTATTTTGAAAAGAAATAAGAGAGATGGTGAGGAAACATTCTATTTTATTGGAAAAGACTGTAGTTAAGGTATTAATTGCAGAAATTAAAGGTTCATTTCCTTTGTCTGAATGAGGATACTGAAATTCCCAGTCTCTGTGTAACTGGGCAAGGGCTCAGGGTAGGCAGTTCCAGCTGCAGCTCTATCAATTTGCGATGGGGATGGAACTCCAGAAAAAAATATTTTCTAAGGTTTGTATTCAATAAGAAGTCTTGGGGTCATTCTCTTTTGCCTTTTGTCAGTGCATATTTTTGTATTTTATACCTAGGAGTATTTCAAAGAGACCAGTTTTGCTCTGCTGCACAGCCTGATGAAGGGTGCTTAGGGAACCTGTCTCAGAATTTCATAATGACTGTCTATCTGCTTTGCTCAAACCAAGGCTTCCCAGTGCAGGAACACTGCTCTAACTACCAGGCAAGAGGTAGAGCTGTCACATCTCCTCTTTAATGAGCATTTAAAATACTCTGTTCTCCGCATCCAGACAAACAAACTGTCACAGAATGTCATTATAACAATGTAATGAATGTATTTATATGCCAATGTATATATTCAGAAGCTACCTCTCCTACTGAAGAAAAAGGCACTAATCTGCAGTTGCYGCCACTTGAGCTGTAAGGACATTTGCATTAACTGTTCTCTTTTTCTCACAGATATGTTMATCTCTTAGTTTATAGCACCAAGTGTTGTGCTGAGCAGGGACAGTCATACAGTCCTGCCAGGTGGTATGTTTTTAGCTTTACCTATTAGCTTCATAAAGCCCCTCTTTATGTACAGCTAATAGGTATGAAAAATTTTAAGAGTCTTGGGATCCCATAATTTTATTCTTCTGATTACTATGGGGGTAGASGGAAGCATCTTATGCAAACTATACGTAAGTACAATACGTAAGTAGCTGCTAAGACACACATCAAATACACCTTCACAGAAGAATGGGCCCAAGAAAAATCTTGCTGCTCAGTCAGAAGCTGTTCATACACTGTGTTAGYTGGATAAATCTCAGCTCAGATCCCTGCCTCTTTTCCAATGCAGACTACACATCAACTTTCCAGAAGAAAAAGAGCCTTTTCTGGCATGTCTGCATGTCATCCTTCAGGGAGTTCCCAGCAACCCAGCGACCACAGCTCACAGCTGCTGCCTTTTTCTTTTCAGTTTTCATTTTTACTCATTTTCAGGGCATTACAAGACTTACTCATTTTTTTTCAGCAGCTGAACTACCGTAAATGTTATGAAGGCTTTAATGACGTATGGAGCATTCTCTCAGAAACCACCAGCCAAGCACTGTATATTACAGACTCCCAGTGTTTTCATCTAGAGCACAGAGCAAATGCTCAGGATGATGAAAACTGGACTTATTAGACCTTCCTATATGTGCTGTGCTATGACACATTGATTTGAGGCATTAAATAGCAGGAAAGAAATCCAAAAAAACTTCACGTGGGGTCATACTCTGAGTTTTTGCTATAGCAAATTCACATCAGCAACAGTTTGAAAGATGGAGGGGAAGTAAAAATTGGGAAAGAAAACCCAAAGAGTGAACTGCAGTTTTAATTTGTTTTTATGCAATCCATTTGTGGCAGAGATCTAAATGATAACATGTTGATATTTTTCCTTTTCTAGATGCAGTACTGTAAGCAGACTTGTGATGCCGAGGGCACATCAATTGCTTATCATAAATAGCATTTAAGTATTGAGGAATTTGGGGTCAAATCTATGATTCCTCCACCACTTTCACTTCTGCTTACACTTGCTTTTATATTTCACTCTTTAAAACTTTGATCCTCCCTTCTCCCAATTTTAGAGTTTCTTTTGGTGCTGCTTATTGGCAATTTAGAGATTCAGCTATCCTGAGATGCATGCAAATTTTACTAAAAATCAATGGACCTCTCCATTATCTTTGAATTGGAATATTTTATACTTCACTTGTGGACAGAAAAACATAATTGTTAGCTAATAGCCCATAGCTATTTTTTGGTTTACCAGCTCTTTGAGCTTGTCATTAAGAAAGCTTGATTCTCTTAGGAAATAGTCCCAGTAGAGGACCTTTAATCCTCTTTCCCTAAGGAGAGACTATCAGAAATCTCATTTCACCTCCTATCCTATATGCATACCTAGGATCCTAAGAATTTAAATATTTATGCAGCTACTGGACAGAATTCATTAAACATAAACCATAAAAATATTCTCTAGGGAATCCCAAAGAGAGTTATCTAGTATTGATGATAGGTTATACTTGGCTGGACTGAAAAAGAAACGAAAGCTTCAATGAGAACATACCAAGAACTCAATTCTTTGTTGCAGAAAGCTATGCATTCACCTTTTAAACTCTGATGYTTTTCACAATGCTATACCCACTTCATCTTAAAAATCATTGTTTCAAGTGAAGCAGAATGTTGGAAATTACAGCTGAGAGGGTGAAGAAAGAGGCACTGAATATTTTTAATCATATTTATTAATCATAAGTTGAAAAAAGGCCCAAGTAATGTTGTCTGCTCAAGGAATATGATGAGATGGGGCGTGAAGTGTCTGTATTCTAAATGTCTGCTTCACCAAAGCTCAGAACTACTCGTGCAAATGTACAGCTGGCATGTGGAGAAAAGAAGAAAATGGGTATTTTTCTATACCAACACACTGAATAAACCCACTCATTCTTCTGACGCAGTGGGAGAGTGGGAGACATTCAGAAGCAAGGTGGACGTGGGACTGTGAACTTGTATTAAAATAGCAGCCATCATTAAGTTTCCCTCATGTTTTCTAATTAACACAATTTTTAAAAAAATAATCAAATGAACTTGTCAATGCTTTGAAGTACCTTATTATTCACAGTGATTTGTTTATGATGTTTTTTTCTCTTGAACTAATTTAGAGTAGGGATGCACTGATGAGGCTGCTTTATTGCTTCATTTTCAGTATATCAGTGTTGAATGTGCAATCCCACAGCTGGGTACAATTCTCAGCAGTTCAGTCACATGAACAGTTGGGTATATTGAAAGTCAAAGCCAATTCTTGGTTTCTTTTTCAATGTGCATATCTCATTAGCCAAAGAGGACTGTTTAGAAGCAATTAATCAGTGAAATTTACATTACATACATCGCTTATGCTAATTTATAACAATATATAGATGCTATAATCCAGACAACAAAGGTTCCAGGCCAAAGAATGTACGAAGTACACAGGAGAGCAAGTGAAAACAAATAAAATAATTTAGTCAGAGGTGAAAAATTCAGTAGAGAAAGGTGTGAATTTCATTTTCTTATAATTAAAAAATTATTTCTGAGAAGAATAAATTATATGGATCTGAAGTGATGACAAGAATTTAGGAGCTTGCACAAAGCTAGGAACTGACAAAAAATCCTTTACAATTCCAACAGCTTTGATTTTGGTGGTTTCTCTACAGAATTCAACTACCTTTTCCTTAGGATTGTCAGCATTTTAATTTTCCATCCTTTTTGCTGAATTTTTTTTCCAGGCAGTGAACATGAGGCAGAGGAATCAAAAGCTTGATGCTTATGCTTGGCTTTGCTGACTGCCCCTTAGCACATCCCTTCACCCTTCCCACCTGCTTCCCACCATGCTTTTCCTGCTGCAGCTGAAAGTTGTCTGGGAGACCAACAAATTCACAGCATCCACCCCAGGTTTAGCRCATTCACATTGGGGCACACAGGAACAACTACAATAAAAATAAATAATGTCGCTTTCTCCCCAGGCAGCAGGGTCTTATCACGTTAAAAACCACTGAGGGTCTTCACCAGGAGGACCATTCATATTAGTTTTTTCTTATTCCTAATTTAAACTAGATGTATTTGTTTTCATTTTAAGGTACTGAAGAGAAGTGTTATTTCTGTAATGTTTCATGAGTACGTAACACCAATAAATGAAACAGATCCACTAAATGCTTTTTTGGGGGGTGAGTTGTTTAAAAAAGAAATGCAACTGTACTGGTTGTCCAGCTGCAGTAGGAAATGAAACTGCATCTATCATCAGCACAAAAGGAGACAAAACCTACCTACCACTGTATTCCCCTGAAAGCATGAGTCGCAGACCTATTGAGAACAAAATATGGATGTCAGATGGCAGCCCCTCAGGCTGTCTGGCAACCTGCTTGCTGCTCAGAAAGAGGTAGCAGCTGCTTCATATAAGACTAATAAGGATGATAGAAAAGCCTATGCTGGCTTTCACTGATCCACACCTGAAGAAAACAGGCAAGGCAGGCTGTGTTTGAACCTCAGGAAAGAAGCAAATCCTCGTAAATAGGCATGGAAGCAAGTATTGGTGGGTAGTCTTCATCTATGGAGAATTAAGAACAATTCAGTCCTCTGATTAATTTTTCTTTTTTTAAATTGAACTTTAAATCCTATAAAACATAGAAATATTTAATGCCGTTTTACAGTGTCCTACAGTGTATTTATATTTGGGTTCTTATACTGGGAATTTAAAATGAGTTAAGAGAATTCAGCTGCCCACTTGGATAATCCCACTCTGCTCAGTAGGCAGCTGGTGATGGAACGCTGTGAAGAAGGGAGGGTCATAGGCAGAAATCCACCAAGATACTGCAGGAACTTCAGTTATCAAATCTGTCAGTTACTAGAGGCAAAAGGTTGGAAGAAGGATCAGATGGATCAAAAGTTCCCTGTTATTCTAGAATAGAGACTCCATGGTTTTCTTTGAAGTACTGAAAACAAAAGGGGTTGGGGTGGTTTTTCCTTTTTTTATTTTTTTATTTTTTATTTTTAAAGAGGGGGCTTTCTTGAGCAGATTCTTTCAGTTATTGGATCAGTCAGAAACAGTGTCTAGAGAAGTACAAGTGAGTGGAGGAGGAAGAAAAGCAACCTGTGGCTGACAAATGGATTCCTTTTAATTAAAACTACAGTTGTGGGAACTTAAAAAATATTTCTAAAARGTGAACTGATTTCACAAATTAACTTCATTAAAACGTAACTGAAAAAATGTCATATAAGTCTGAGATTAGAAATGAACAAAAGCAATCATTGTTTTTTTCAATTTTATTTTTATAGTCAAAATGCTTTTCATTATTATACTTTTGTTTTCAAGCCTTCTCCTCTTAAGACAAAAAAAAAAAATCCCTGTCAAAAGCAATGTTTTGTTTAATCTAGAGTGTTTTTCAAAAAAATCCTCTTGATTCACTGAGAAGCTAAAATAAATCTTGGCTTGCCCCAAAAGGTACTTTGTTTTTGTCATTTTCAGAACTTATAGGAAAAAAAGATTTTTTTATTCATACAGCYGTAGTGAGGTAGAGGGGGAGAAGTGGGTTGCTGATTAGAGGAAACATGCTGAAGTCTCTCTCAAGAGATGYTGCAGCCAATGTATTTCAAGGTCTATTATGCCATAGCTGTTTCCTTTGTCCTTCTTTGTAAGACAAAAGAACGTGTYCCTCTTACTTATTTTTGCTCCCCCTGCACACAAGACAGCTGATCCTAAACAATGAGAAGCAATAAACCCCCGTAAACCAAGTACTGTGTGTCTTGGGCCAGCCCTGGCAGAAACCTTCAGGGGTGTGCAAATAGAGATTCAATGGATTCTTGTGCTTGTAGGAAGTTTGTAATTTAGCAGGCTGAAATAAAATGAAGGAGTACCAGATCATCATTAAAATGGTTGGACATTTCTCACTCCTTCAGAAATCTAAATGTAAATGGCACCTGGCACAACAATACTTCTGCTCAGGTTCTAGTCTGACASCCAGAGATGCTCTTTCTTTGAAGAACATTATTTTCAAATTGAGTTCAGGTCCAAAATATAAGATACAGTCTAGATTAAAAGATTCAACTTGTCATGCTCCTTTCCAAGATTTTACTTGCTTTCTGTTATTGGTGACAGGTCTCTCAGTAAAATTTAAATCTGCACAGAGGAATATCTAGAAATAAAAGTTTTAACATTCAAGTAGTCTACTGCAGACTCCCCCTCCTCACCTCTGGGGAGCTGAAATCCTCCCTTAAACTTCCAGCCTGTAAGGCAGACACAATATTATAGTTTCTTCCATTTTTTTTCTCCCTGCTTCCCTATTTGGTATTGGATGCTGTTTGCAGCAACCAGTATAAGGGAAAATTTTAGACCACCTTCTCCAGAGAKTTCCTTAACTGCCTCAAAAAATGTGACAGCAAATGCCTTGTTCAGGYCCAAATCTAGGCTTAAGCTCCTTTCAAATGTGTACATTTGAGAATTTAAATAAAAGCAAACCTCTTGACAGTTCACCCACGGCTGACAGAATCTGTAGAAATTGTTAAAATAATTTTCTAAATCAAGTTATAAAAATATATTCAATGAAACTGTGTCAAAAGCTCATAAAAATAAGGGAATGTCTTAAATGTCAAAAAGTATTTAAATGCTAATGAATGTCTATTTCACATATAAATGAACAAGASGATTTAGGAAATAATCTCCTTCCTCCATGCCCTATTGATTATGCACCTGTAACACCTCAGTGAATAGGATACCACCCACTTCTTCGATCAGGCTTTTTACTTATTACAGATATTCTGAGATACCTTTCAAGTATCRACATGTGTGTTTCAAATATGCAGGAGCTGTGATGGCTGAAGGGAATGCTTGTTATCCATTCAGATAAAGAACGGAGTGCTAAATGCAGCCATTATATTAAAACCTGGAAGAAATTCAGCATTGTCATCCAAGTGATATGACGTACGTTTYTTTTATAAAAAGCTTTCACCACCTCTCTAAATTAGTTAATGAAGAAGTGAAAAACCTGACAAATTATCGCAATAGCACAAAAGTAAAAATATGTCACCCTTGATTTAAATTATCTGTAAAATGTTATTCACATTAATACTTGTTTTAGGAACTTTCATGTTTAAAGGTATCCTGGCTGTCATACCTGAGTAGAGGGTCTTTTCCTTGCAATTCCCTGTCTGGGAAAACTGGGAGACTGGGAAACTCTCCTGTAGGTTTTATGAAAGAAAATTCTCCTGAGGTTTTATGAAAGAAAGGATTCATCTAGAAGTTTGTTCCAAAACCATTATTGAAAAGAACTCTACAAATACWAGAACTTCCAGTCTCCAAAACACCAGGCTTTTCTGAAAATGACTGTGTTTGGATATGCRTATATTTCAATGATAAAGCCATTTTCTCAAGGTCAATTTAGTGTGTACATGTCTTTCCAGTCCTAGCTTTGCTCTCAAATGTGAGCTGGTTTGGAGGGATAAAACACAACTCTACAGAGCCCTCCATCTCTCCAACAGACTGCTTTTATTGATAAAAATGAAAAACCCAGGGTCCAGTTCAACACTGAAGTATTACTCTCCTGAAGACCCTCACACTTGTGTTTCTGTGTAAAACATGGAGCATTTTCTCAGCTGCTGYTGAAAAATGCTCTTCTGCAAAGAGCTGGATGGGGATTGCTGTCAGACACCTCAATAATGTCAACTGTTCTCCCCTTCCCTTTCAGAGATACATGTTGTCTGGGCTCTGAAGTTGCCTTCTCTCATCTCATGGAAAAGCCAGCACTTCCCTCTCTTGCAATGAGAAAAACTGAAAATTATAAAATCAGAAAGGTGAAAGACACAAATCCTAAGCAYTTAAACATTTAGATTACCACTTAAGTGTAATCATATTATACCCAGAAATTTATTCATTCAGCTATAACGATAATGCAAATGCACAACTCACAGGCCATGACTAAAAAACTGGATGCCCATGGAACCCTTACAAGTAGAAACACTAAAGTTGATTTTTCTTTTCTTTTTTTGGAGATTAAGAAGAAATTCAATCTTTTACTCCTCTAAAAAGAAAATTCCTTCTGGTTACTGTCAGGTACATAAAATACTTAAACTTCCAGCCCATGTAAAATTTATGCTACAGGAGACCTGAATTAAAAAAAAAATCAATATCTAATTCTCAAAAATTACAGCTTCAGATAGGTCAAATATTGATAGGTATCTGCACAGAACTTATGTCTTCAGCCCTGATATATAAATTTACACGTCTAATTTTCAAAATATTTTCTATTCAACATGCACAAAATTAATAGGGTTCCTTTTTCAACCTTAATTTTATACTCTGCAATAAAAGTTGAAATTTTAATATTTCTTAGTTTTATAGGTTGTTTTTTTTTCTTTTTTTTTTTTGGAAAGAAAGTATTTTTATTTCAGTTGGGTGAAATAAAAATATGTCCCAACCGTTTCTCAGCACAGCTGGTGCATCAAAGCTAAATTACCTAAACCATTTTGTGATTAAATGTGCATTTGACTAGTGGATTCTTTCTTCTCTAAACTTTTTCTGTAGACAAAACAGAGGCAGGTGTTTTTGTTGCTCAATTAATGACAGAATCACAGGATATGCTGAGCTGGAAGGGATCTACAAGGATCATCTCGTCCAGCTGCTGGGCCTGCACAGCTCCATCCCCAGGAATCCCACCCTGAGCTTGAGCTTCTCTCCTGTGGTTGTACTGAGAGGGGGAATTGTGGAAATAGTAAAGGTAAGAAGACTTTCAGAAGCCCTGAAAGCAGGCCTCAGAAACAGAGAGAGCAGAGAACTTAGAGCTTTGCAGCTGCAAAGCCTGAAAGTAGAGAAGATACAATAATGCAGCAAGCAAGGCCGTAAAACAATAGTTTGAGTTTTTAGGTTTGGCTAAGATAGACCTTAAGACTGCAGAAAAATATGCCTAACAAGACAGTAGAAGGTTTTAAGTTTAATAATGGAGTATAGTGTAATGTTAATAGAAAGCATACAAGGAAGCATTGTTTGAAGCAGGTGTGCATGGGCTTCTAGTGATTTGGTAGAACAATTGTCTGTAAGCTTTAGCAATAGGCTATTAGCTGGAAAACTTTTTAAATGTCCTGTAACAAAGAGATCTTTGGCTTCTGTTGGCAAGATATGAGCTGTTGTCATCTTTCAGTTGTCTCACCCTGTACTGAAACTGACGCTTCAATAAAGCTCATGGAAACATCTCCCAGCAGTCCCGTCCCATTTGTGAAAAACACCAACAAACTTCCTGAACTYTGCCAGGCTGGTGCTCCGAACACTTTCCCAGGGAGCCCGTTCTGCCCAAACAACAACTGTTTGAAAAACCTTTTCCTCATATCCAGCCTAAACTTCTGGCCTTTCTCTGTGGTCCTGGTTTTGATTATTTTATGTTTTGAGGGTACTGTTTCCAACATAAAGATACTAACATATATATTCTGGTGTAGTCTTGTATACAAAGGACATCTGGGTCAGTGAAGAAAAGTGACTCATCAGAGATGATGCAGTTCTGATTGCTGCAGAGCAGTTCACGGCTCCCAGGTAATATCAGAAGGAGCCAAATTTATTAATACAAATCAAATTCTTCAGAAATGTGTGATCAGCCAAAACAGCATCCCTGCTCCACAAGAAAGTTTGGAGGGGGTGGCTTTMTATGGCTTTTATCTCTGATGTCTTCTTCCACTAAAGGCCAGGAGTTATGGGACTGTGAAAAAAAATGAAGCTTTCCTGTGTTACCCACAAGTGAATTAATTAATTCATTTTCTGTACAGCCAAAATCTTCATTTTTGGCACTCCATCCTGCAAAATAGACCAAATGCAGAACACAAAAACCCATGAAGATCATCAATTATGAATTTCCAGCCAACAAAACCCACTGTGACTATTGTATCAGACAGCTAACATAGTACATCATACACAGGAATTATGGGAGCAGGTATCAGCAAGAAGTGAAGTCACTTTTCAGCATTATGTACAGCTCTGTCTAGACATTCTTCTCCATCTGCCAAGATGTTTTCCTCCTGTTACAGGTTCTGCAATCTATCTACTTGAACATCCTCAAAAATACACAGGTTGCATTTAACAGTCAGAACTATAAAAGCAAACTTTTGGAAAGAAACTGTTTGTCAAATAATTTTTTTCAGCATCCTTAGTTCTGCCATTGTTCTATGCTAATTTAAAAATTAATACTTTAAAACGTTACCTTTTTTTAACCTGCTTTTGAGAAAGAAGCCTGCATTTCTGAATGTTAAAAAATACAAAAAAACCCCCACCTTTTTATTTTTGAAGCCCAAACATCTGAATCTCAGCAATAATTAATACATGGAAGTGTACATAACACAGAAGATCATTATCACAAGATCTAAAGTGAGTGAACATATGGTGGTAAGTCAAACAGCACAGAAATAGTATGAATAACAAGACCAAGTCATTAGGTAAACAGGGAGGAAAGGAAGGTAACATTGCATAAAATAACTGGTGACAGGATAGCATTTGTGAGCTGAGTTTATGTTTAATGAGGTTTATTTTCTATTGGGCAACCCAGGGTAATGTATGATGCTGGTGATGTGGACATAATTTGGGTGCACTTTTCTAATTAAGTAAAATGCCCTTCAAAGCAATGGTGAGAAGATCACARAAGTCAAATGCTGCTCTTTAGATTCAGACTTAGAGTTCAGGACAATCCAAGGCACAGAGAAGGTTAATGTGTTGTCCTCCCYATCACCCCACCCTTGGATGTTTGCTGTATCCAAGCAAATGGCCCACAGGACTACAGAGAGGCAGCTCATTAAACCATTTCTATACTCACCAGGACACCCAAGATCACAGAGTCATAGTAGCATGCTGCAGACGAATATTATAATTGACAGAGCTGCCCTAACACAAGTGCATTGCTCCAGGATTCTGGACACATTGGATTTAGGGAACTCAGGAGCTGGGCAACGCATTGCTGTAGTATATGACGACATTACAGTGAAAGTATCCTGAAGCATTAGAGTATATCAAACACTTTAGGTAGTAACCCTCTCAAATTTTAATCTGGCACACAGTCAACTGTGACTGCCAGCTCTGAGAAGAAGGAAGGCAAGGACTGATATCAGTAGAAAGGGTGCTGCTTAGAATTGTTTCTTGAGAGATAGAAATAGCATGAAGCTGATGGGAGCAGCTCCAGGGAGAAATAACATTCCCTAGTGAAATCTAACAGAAATAGCCTGCACAGTGGTTTCACCATGTCACAGAGTGAATGGTGACAGTGCACAGAGGGTATTTCTATGAGGAAAATTACTGAGAAGCAGTAGGAGCAGGAGACATGTTACAAGATCAACATGACAAAGTGAGCAATTAGGCTTTCATGGAACTGAGGACAGAATTTTTCTGCACTCTGTCATCAGCTCTCAAGGCTAAGGCTGATGCTTATGACCTTACAGAGGCTGATCACTACAGGCCACGCTGGGTCGGGACCTACTGAGTTGCTTCCTCCAGTGGAGRTGATGGAGTTCATTCCAAATGTAGCTACTCTGAGGCATTAAACAAATAAAACATAGTATGCATTAAAATAACATTATTAAGGTTACAAAGGTTACAGAGTGAAGCATTCAAAAGCTACTTCTGTAGCCTTAATTCAGTCCCCATTGTGTGTTTTCCTTTTATTTTCTTTCCTTTTTCCCATGACTCTATACATGATACTAGACTAAGACTTCTACACCATAAATTTGCCTTACAGTAAATTTTGTTCACTCTATCACAACAGTGGGCAAGAGCTTGTAGAAAATGTTACATGTACAGTATGGAAGAGCTTATACAGGAACTATCTTTCAACATTTGGTTTATCTCCATGGTTCAACATGTGGTCCCAGGATATATTTGCTGAACAATATGCAGAGCTCAGACTTAATCCCTGTCTTTTTGACTCAGACTAGTGTAAGAGTCCCTTAGGTGACTCAGTGAGGCACCCAGATTTGAAGGCTATACTCTCACCATGGCAATAGAAAGACTAATTCCAGCTACAGGGAGATAGAAGCAGTGACTTGCCATTTAGTTCTGAACCCAGAGAGCTTCCTTCATACAGAGATAAATAAATGGGAAAAAATTGCCTTAATTTCAATTTAAAAAAATCTGAAATCACTGAGAAAGTAAGTCTACTATCACTCAAATGAGCACTGGTATATTCCCTTCCCTGATAAGCTTTATTTTTGCCAAACTAGCACCAATATAAATGTTGCAGTATGTTTACTGCTATYAGGAAACTCCATTATAAGCCAGTAAACAATCTAGACATTACCATAGTTATAACTTAATTGCATCCTCTGGGAAGGGAACTGTCATCAGGTCAGGTTTTCTGAAGTCACAGAATTAACGAATTTCTATCATTAAGCCTTTCTTAACACAACCAGTGTTTGAACAGAAAACCCATTGGCAAAAGCTACAGGAACTGGTGAAAACAGCCATGACCACTCACTAAATCAGCATTTTTCCAACACGTGATTGAGCTCCTCACTGGGCTTTTTGTCTCAGGTGTTATACCACTTTCTCTGACATTCCTGGGTCGAATTTCTCTCTTATCTACCAAAAAAAAAAA
>QVAJ01000349.1:134556-190483 GCA_003546035.1 Mixornis gularis
AAAAAAAAAGAAAAAAAAAAATTAAAGGTTGAACTGTGGCCAGCTGGACACTTCTGAATTCTTACCTCAGGCCTCATGGTATGTTTGGGAACAAATCTAGTAGCTCTGTAGTAGCTCTGGTAACCAAAATGGCCTTAAATTTTGTTTAGTCCATGAACCCAAATAAACATTACCTGAGAATAACTTACAGGCAGAAATATTTGATCACAATAATTTTGTAACAGAACAAAAAACAAAACCGCAGGAAAACCAAAAGCCAAAGGAGAGGACATGTTAATGGTTATAAATCAAAGCATCTTTGTCAAAAGATTTTACYGAATACCTACTTAAACCATTTCTTTCTTCTGATTTGTAATATTGTGATATCATCCCTCTGGAAGAGCAGAGCTTGGAAACTTATGCCTTAGGGCCTTTATTTAAAGGAGCTTTTGCCTCCTTCCAGTRTAACTAAAGGCTCCAGGAATTAGGCACCTATTTTTAGCACTATGAAAGAAGATAATTAACCTCAAGAACTTCAACAGGGCCAAATGCAAGGTGCTGCACGTGGTTCAGGGCAATTCTCAATAGCCATACACACTGGGGATGAAGGGARTGAGAGCAGTCCTGGGGAGAGGCGTTTGGGCACAGGGGGATGAAGAGCTGGGCACAATCCAGCCACGTGCACTCACAGAAAGCCAGACATGTCCTGGGCTGCTTCACAAGAAGTGGGGACAGCAGGTTGAGGGAGGGGATTCTGCCCCTCTGCTCTGCTCTGGTGACACCCCAGCTGGAGTGCTGCATCCAGCTCTGGGTCACCAGAACAAGAAAGGCATGGATATGTTGAAAGGCATGAGTATGTCCACAGGTGGATCGCRGAGGGGATCACAGGGCTGGGACACCTCCTATGGAAACAGGCTGAGAGAGTTGGGACCGTTCAGCCTGGASAAAAGAAGGGTCTGGGCAGACCTTACTATGGCCTTTTAGTACCTGAAGGGGGCTTATAAGAAAAAACGAGGACAGATTTTTAGCAGGGCCTGTARTGTTGGTTTTAAAGTGAAAGAGGATGGATTTATATTGGACATAAGGAAAGAATGATCTGCTATGAGGGTAGCAATACACTGTCACAGGTTTCCCAGAGAGGTGGTAGATGCCTCAACTCTGGAATTGTCTAAGGCCAGATTGAATGGATCTTTGAGCAACCTGATCAAGTGGGAGGTGCACCTGCATRTGGCAGGGATGTTGCACTAGATGACCTTTAAATGCCCCTTCCAACCGAAATTATTTTATGATTATTAATAGTAACTACATTCAAATTCATACCAAATCTTTATCTCTGTAAACACAGCACTCTGTGGTCTTCTTAATGAGGTTTTTCCTACAGGTAACACCTTTATTCTATCATATTTAGAAACATCAACTACTTATTTAATTTTATATTAGGATTTATTTTTTAAGGGTTAGTACCTCTCAGATTTATGTGGTAACCACTAAGGGTGCACAAACATTGCTCCCTCCAAAACTTTCTTATCTGGGTCTTTAGGACCTCAGTCTTGGCCCCCATCTGCCATTAGGTTTAGGGTTCAGAGTTCCACAGGCCTACAGTTCCAGGGACACCGGGGCTGAAGGAGTCATGCCAAGGTGAGTGTGGCATTTGCACCAACACTGTTCCCTCCACAGGTTCCTACTCTGGGCCACCCACAATGCTGGGGACCTCAACTTCAGTCTTTAAGCACCCTTAGATTAGGGTTCAGAGATCCACAAGGCCTACCAGTTTCAAGCTTAAGAAAAAAACGTCAAATACAATAAACTCCAAAACTGATGAATGTTTTATGRGATTTCCACTAAATAAAGTGCCTTTTGCTTGTGAATCGAAACATTTTCGTGATTATTTGATTATGTCTTTATAAATTTTATCCTATATTATTCTTTATTTTTTCTTTGGGAAATTGACTCAAGCTGTCAAAAAAAYTATAATTCCAGTGTAGAGGCAAATAAGAGAAATAAAGTACAAAATAAGCAGAAACAACAAGGAAAAACAAAACATTAGCTACTCACTTGATTTCATGGCACTGAAGCTGTGTAAAYTGCAGGTTATATTTCAGTCCTTCTTGGTCTACTTTCCTCCTTTGGCCTTGACTTTGACAAAACCCACAGATTTCATAAGTCCTCTTCCAGCCATGCTGTGATGGGCTTCTCCACCACCTCCAACCCTGCCAGCAGCAGCAGCAGCAAGGACAATGCACAGATGTCCCCCAATTATTTTCATAGGTATCTTACCCTGAAGACTTAATATCACAAAGAAGGTCCAGCCTGAACAATAGCACACCTCTTATTYGGGTGAAAACCTGTAGTAACAGGCTTTGCAGCTTGATGGTAAACTGAGGTCCCTCTGTATTTTTTGTTGTTGATGGCAGTGGTTAGTTTTCTTTTTTCTCTGCTCATTTTTTCTTCCTTTGCCTTCAGGATCTTGTGTTCATTGGGTGTGTTCCTCCACCTGCAGAGGGCTAGAGGTAGCTTCATTTCGTCAATAAATCACCAGGAAAAGTCATTTCAGGGAAAGAGCTGAGGGAATATTGGACTTGGGAGGTGCACTGACAGAGAACCAATTAGATGAGGTTAAACTGAAAAATGCCCAAACTATGAGATCAATTAAGGATTTTTTTAATTGTTTCATTTAAATAAATATATTTAGTTAATTTTGTAGTTATGTAAATCTTGTGCAAAATCATTCAGATTTTATTTCAGCTCTTGTAAAAATAGAGCATGGAGTGGAGCATTGAAATCAAATGTTACATATATTCCAAAAGACACTCCTCCTTTTTGKTTTTTTTCAGCAAAATGTTCAAAACACTTAGAAAATTTAGTCCAATTGTGATAACTGCTTCAGTACTGCATTTATTACCAGTGTTAACATTTTAGATGTAAAATCAAACCACTKTTTAGCTGGCTCAAATTTCCTGCTTTATTTATGTGGAACATTTAGAAGGATTAGGATTTCATGCCTACCTGGAAAGGAAGCAGATACGAAAATCCTTTCTGAAGGGAAATATCTATATCCTCATTGTTTTTCTGAGATCTGACAGGGGCTGAGTAATTAACAGTTTGTAACTCATGATGTGTTAACAGCAAGCATGCAGTTCCTCTCTGGCCATCTAATCCTTGTGAAGCAAAAAAAAAACCAAACAAAAAAACCCCAAAAAACCAAAAAAACAAAAAACCAAACAAATTCTTATCTGGGTTTGCATAAATTCATATATTTGCTTTAAATAAAGATAGAGATTGTATCTGATATCACTGACTTTAACATTCTGACTTCATTCTGAAAAGCTGAACAGTTTATGGCTGATTTTCAAGCAATTTTTGCTTACACAGGCCAGGACCTGACCCAGACTTTGAGTGCACCAAACAACTGTCTGGCCCTAAAATAGGTAATTTAACTATTTGAAAGTCAAATCTTTAAAAAAGTTTTTGCTAGAGGAAATGAGGATAAAGGGCCTAAACAACTAATCTTGGAGACATTTTGTCTGTCAAGATCCAGTTTGAAGAGGTCGTTTACAATACCTTTCTTGTTTTTAAGCAAGTATCAGAAGTTACTAAGAGCAAGTAAGGGTTTGGTTGCTCTGTGTTGGATCTAAGGGGGATGGGATCTCTGGGTTTTGTAGGCTCAGTACGGGCTGGCATACTTGAAGAAGAAAGTTTCGGAGCTTTTTTTTTTTTTTTTTTTTTTTTTTTTTGACTGCTGAGTCACTGCTATAATTAGATAATTAGGATAACAGAGAAAAAGAATTTTAAAAGATTTATGCTTGTATCAGTCCAGGAAGTTATATGCATTCTGCCTGTCTGTTCCAGTCTTATGTTTGTAAATTTTAAAGCTGCTATATATGACGATGACAGAAAWTCTTGCAACAGAGGCACTTTTTTGAGCAAGAAATTGTGTTTCAACAGCTTTGATAAAAAAACTTTTGGTACAAAGTTTGGCTAAAAAAGGAAGAAAAGAAAAGCAAATAATAATAAAATTAATTATATAAAGAGGCCTAAGAATATCATGCAGCAAAAGGAGAAAGGCATGTGAGGAAGCAGAGAAAAACTCTAAAAGGGTGAAGTAGCACAGTGAAAAAGAGCATAAACACAGAAACTGGAGAAACTAGTCAGAGAACAGCAAATGCAAACTCTGAAAGAGAAATGATGCTTAATTTCTACAGCCTGGACAGGCTTAACAGAGTAATCTGTTAGTGAAGAATGGTGTTACTGATGTTAAGGGAAATGCATACTCACTGCAGAAATAAAAATTAAGTGAGAAACTGATCTGGGCAAAGGGGCACTGCTATTTCTGTTTCATGAGCTAGAAACAAATGTTCCCCTTTTGCCCTTATAGACTCTCACTGCTCTGATGGTCTTGATTTTCCTCTTCACACATAACCATGGCTGATTTGTGCCTGTTTATCCTTGAACCAGCATTATTCATTATCTAAAATGTGTCTTCTCTCTCTTCTGCCTGCCCTTACAATTCCAGAGGGTGAACATATGCCTTATCTGCCCCCAGCTTGTAAAAGCAAAGTACATTTAGTCCCAGGACCCCTGCTTAGCCCTTTTTGCAGTCCAAATTTATTTGTTTCCCATGGTTGGCCAGTAGAGTATTTCACAATCAGGATGGGCTGTCACAGGCTATACATGCATGGGAATGTAAGAAGCATGGTTTAAAATCACAGTTTTTCACACTCAGCCCAAAATCAAGTGCTTCACAGGTTCACAGAATTATTTAAATTGGAAAAGATTTCTAAGATCATTGAATCCAATTATCAAGGTAGCACCACCACATTCACCACTAAACTATATCTCTGAATGTCACATCCACAATTTTTTTGAACATTTCCAAAAATGGCAATTTCTCCCCTTCCCTGACCATCCTTTCAGTGAAGAATTTTTTTCTAATAYTTAATCTAAACCTCCTCTGAGGGAAACAATTCAGAGGAACAGAAAACAATAAAAATATAAAGGCAATACAGGGAAACACAACCAGATTACAGGATCGTATTTGGTTATCTTGTATCTACATAACATTAATGAATCATWGTCATTGTGTAAACAACCAATATAAGCAGCAAGTAATTTCTTCCTATTAGTCCCTAAAGTCATAATTTTCTTCTTACTCTGTTATTGCCATCATCATTCATCTTTTTCATCCCGTATAGCGCTTAAGCCTCCCCTATATTGGCAATTCCTTTGTGTCATCATTAAATTTTAACAGATCAACCACATGCCATGAGCCAAGATTACTAATGAAAATTTTAGATGAAATAAGTCTCTAATCTAGTTTTCAAGACAATTGCCTAATTAACAGTTTATGTCAACATTTCACTTTTTCTCTTTTAAGTCCATTCCTTACTCATTTTAAAATTCTTGTGCTAATCCCAGATTTCTCTATTTAGCTAATAATTTTCCTTGTGGAATTGTATCAGATGCATTGTAAAAGTCTAAGTAGATTAGATGTATTTAATTTCCTTTGTCCAGAAAATCAAAGTAAAATAGAATCTTAATCCAGCACGATCAWGTAAACCTTTGTAAATCCATGTATTTTTTCACTTTTTTTTTTTTCTGTCTTAAATTACCTTCAAAATCTACAATCTATAGAAGTGAGGCCAGAAACACAAAATAATTTTTTTTGTTGTTTGTTTAAGAACCATGCCATAACTGTGACATAATCATAGCTGTATCTTCTTTTCCCTTAACCTTATTGCATAATGCCTCTGCTTCTCTCCTTTATGAAAGCAGTGAAACTTCTGGTGCTAGTTTTAAATCAGTTATATTTTTGGCAATTGTTACTTTATTCTTAAACTTTTTTTACCTCAGCAATACTACTTTTTCTGGGCATGTTTTGCTAACTTCTAGCATCTCATTTTGTATGGCAGAATTGAGAAGAAATTAATTAATCTAGTTGGCAGGAAGCTCCAAGYCACAGGATGACTTTCTGGATTATTTACATCTTCATCTGCTGAGCTAGATACAAACAGAAGAAAACTTTGCTTTTGGGAAGCTGGACCMTTAGTGTACACAAGGCTGAAGCTGTATTTCTAGCCCCGTTCTCATCTCTGGATAAAGAGGTTTAAAGATATCTGGTAACCAGTTAAATACCTGGAATGATGGCCACTTCATTTCTTAGACACAGCAATATGCTTCCTAGAATTATCAAAGAGACAATCTCCTGTTTCCTCTTGCAAACTCTTTGGTCTCATTTCTCCCCAAATATCTGCAGAGGTTCACCTTCTTCCTGTAAGCCCTGTCTCCAAAACTTGACCTCTTTTGAATTATCCCATTCTTCTTGCCACACCAAAAACTCATTCCTACTTTCTATTTTCTTTTCCTTATTTATATTCTTGTAAGTTCTTTCAGCTGCTAAGAAACCACTTTGCCTCTACATCAAAACATGTTTCCTGTGGGACTGAAAAACCCGAGGCAGGGCCACTCTTCTCACCTGACCACAGAGTAAGGTGGGCTTCACTTTCTAGTGCAACAGATGAAGCATCAGATGAAACAGAAAAAAGTATATAAGAATAAGCATTCTTCATATCATTAAAATTTAGGAAAATCAGTCATGAGGAACTATGATGAGAATTGAATTAAATGAATTTGTATAACAAGCAATAGACTTGATCTGATCTCCCTCCTGCAACAAATAACACTTGTTGCAAAATAAGTTTGTAGATCACTGTCTCTTAAAACAGCAATTGTGCAACAAATCTGAAGAGGATGCTGAAAGGCACTGGCACAGGATCCAGTGAAATTCCAGCTTATCCCACAGATGGAAAGAGGGCCATGATGCTCTTCTAAACGCTGGATAAAGCATAATCTTCATACCCACAGTTTTCAGACAGAAGGTTCCATCTAAGAAACAATAAGCTATCATTTGTTGGTTTAATATAGTAAACATTTTGATATCACAAATTTACTGCTGATGATTATTTCCACAGATTATTGGGCAACATGTGCCAGTTTTCACTCTGCAAAGTTAGATTGTGCCGTATCCATACTCTACTRCTCTGCTCCTCAATACTTATGCCATCTCCTAGCTGGTTTTGATGTGTGAGAAATATTAACCTTTAAAGATGCTGTAATGGAAGCAGCTTTCAATCAAATAAACATAGAACACACAATACTCTCTCTCTGAAACACAATTTCTCTATTACTCATTTAACAATAGAGTTATTAAAAAAAAAGAGCTCAATTTTTTTTTCCTGTTAAGCAGATTTCACCAAATGAAACCATATTAGAAAATGAGATGAAACATGAAATGGATTGATGATATTTTAGCAACATGGAKTATTACAATAATGAGCTTTCATTTTTCACCGTTACCATTACAGCCTTGATATTTAGGGGCCAGAGTTTAGAAAATGTCGATCATATCGGAATGAAACTATAGCTTGGAATTTCTGAGTTGCCAAGAGTTTTGCAAAGCAAGCTATGGGAAGATTTCTTTTTTAAAAAAATATTTTTTTACTGATTGTACAAATTCTTCATTCCTTTTGGTTGCTTTGAAAAAAAAAAACAAACAGATTTTTTTATAAACAAAATGTTCTTTGCAAAAATTTCTACATTTCTGAGTATTTTTTAAGCATTTTGTTTGAAACATTGTAGATTTTTCCTGTTCAAGAGAAAAATAGCTACCAAACAGATGCACGAGCTATTTCAAAATAATCCCTCCTGCTACACCAACAGAAAACTGCACTGTTGATTGCCACTGCTTAATATTGTTTCCCACACATTTAGAAAGCCATGATTTTCAGAGTGAAATATCCAGGACAGTTCACTGAAATGAGGCTTGGCATCCAGATTGCCTGCCTGGCTGTAATCACCCTTCCAGTTATTGAGCTTGTAAATCACATATCAAAACATGGGAACACATCAATTAATGTTCTACTGGAAACAAATCAAGGACAATCCTACAGTGTGACATTCTGCCAGTTTTTATTTTCAATAGACATGGGGAAGAAGCTGAAATGTTTGGTCACAGCCTCTATTTACCCAATCCGTCTTATATACTATTGCATAATGCTATCACAATATTAATATGCAAATTGCCTCTCAAATAAAAGCCATGCTTTCCCTGTTGATTTTCGGCACAGCTTCTGTTACAAAGGAAAATATTTAGCACTTATATTCCTTTTTCATCTTCAAAACTCCTTCAGTATAATTTAATTAATCCTTTTCCTTTCAATTTCCTGACCCTGCATTAGGTTTTTTGCTTCCTTTACCCTTGTGCTCTCAAGGTTACATCCTCCACTTGATGTCTCCCATAGACTTCTCATGTTTTCAAAAAATGATCTTCCTCTCATCTCTTTTTACGCCTACAAAACAGATCTCAGGACACTGGCCAGAAGAAAGGCCTAGTCAAGGGCAAAGGAAGTTTCCAAAGTGAAAAAGAAACAAAGAACTCTATTTCCAGGGACCACTGATGGAATCTGGCACAGCTGCTGCTTTCTCTTAGCCCTTCAGCCTGGTCTCAGTCACTGTCTGGAGGTGCGGCGGTGACTCCTCTGCAGGACACCATGCAAGCTGTGGCTCTGCTGGTCTCAAGGACACTGTGCCTGGGCAGCCAGTCCAAGGCAGCAGATGAGGAAATAGCAGTAGCCTGGAACAGAGAGCAACCTCTCCTCAAAGAGGATTTCTGCTGCAAAGTGTTGCGTGGGAGGCGGAACACGCTTAGGTCCTACGGGAATTTCCCAGCTCACAGGGAAAACACTGATTTGTGGTATAAAAGGAAAACTCTCAGTCCAGCTTTATCCTCTTAGACACTGAGATCCCTCTCTTTTTCTCATTACTCTATTTTAATGCTTAATTTATTATACCCTGAGTTATTTTTATTTACTGTGTGCTTAATGTAGATGTTTTGATGACCATTTCAAACACTGGGCTACACACCAGTGGAGGTGCTGTGTACCCTTCTGAAGGGCATCACTCTGACCTACCGAAACTGTAAACCCAGGATTTCATCAGTGCATGGGACAAATGCTTGTCTGCTTCAAAAGGTTATATTTGACTCCCACAGGACAGATGGGTGCACATGGGACGTGGCAATGAGCTTCCATGGAAAAGAAAAATTCTTGTGGTACTCCTGGAGTCAGTCATCTGCATTTCAAAGTGGATGAAAGGTTCTCTGTACTCAAGGGAGGGAGAACTGGACATTTAAAGTCATGTTTTCTCTCATAGATATTGATGGAAATAAGCTCAGATTTTTATAGTGTTCATATGGTATTTTAAGAGTTAGAATATGATAAATGCTACASTTTAAAAGGAAATATTTGTTATTTCAGCGTATCATCTTGAAATATCAAAATAAATCTATTTTTTCCACCCCTTGTAGATTCAAGAGACAATAATTTTTAATTTATAAGTAACTTKATTTATAAATCTTTATTTTCAATTGATTTTCTGAAATGTGTAGGGAGTAACTATTAAACTATCCACATCTCTAGTTACTAGGACATTCTACCTGCTTCTAGAATACTTCTTAACCAACAGCATGTGTTGAATGGAGACAGAATTTAGAGATGACTCAAAGATAACAAATACTTGCTGTGTTAGCTGATACACTACTACTTTGCTCTGTTCTTGTAAATATGCTGGGCAGTGGATGTAAAAAATTGTATTTCAAATGCAGGACACAGTTGTGGCTAGTTTATAATTCACATAAGATATTAAATTTTATAAGACTTCACAGAGACGTAAGTTTTAAGCCTTTTAGTCCTAAGGCAGCATCACTGGTAGTGTGTTTGTATCTAGTAAATCTGTGATGCTGGGCACAGACATAGATCTGTGTTAGCTTGCACTGCATGCACTCTGACTTCACTGGACTTTCTAGACCGTGCCAAAAGTCACTAACTTAAAAGGATCAAGAGCAGATTGTTAACTTAGGCAATTGATATCATTTAAGTAGCTTGATATCCTCTGGAAACATTCATGTTCCTCTGCGTCATTACTTCGTCTTGCACTTCTTGCACTGCTTAGGGTTTGGGTATTTATGCAAAGACATATATATTCCTATAAGTGTATATAAAGTCAGACTGCCTTTGTCCTCCTTTCAGGAAAAAAAAAACCACCAACAACAAAAAAACCAACTACTCAACTTACTTCCCTTCACACGCTCTTTAAAAAAAATCATAGTTACTATGGAAACAGCTATTAAACAGAGAGTAGCAGTAATTAATAACATCTGCAAGTGCAATATGAAGTCTACAACACAATTCATTCCAGCCTTTGGAGTGGTTTGTGCAGAGCTGCCCTTTGTTGCTTTGCATGGAATGGCAGACTGTACAGACCCAATTACAAAAAGGGAGCTCAACATTACCATAGTGATATACTTTGTGAAATAGTTTGGACAGTACCCATATAAATAAATTATATAGTTATTATATAGCTGAATGGCACATGATTCTGGAAGGAATTAGACCCATATAGATACTACAGGCAAATGCAAAAAAATTTACTTTATCCTTTCAAACATAACAAAAATCTCACTTGCTGCTGAAATGAGAGCAGAAGCTTGAAATGTAACTTTTAAATCCATTCCTTCATTTGAATTATAGAGACATGGGCAGATCAGATGTGGAAGTTTACCTACAGATGCTTTTATCTTCTGACTTTTCACTTTAAAAGTCAAACTGGAATTTTTTAAGAACAGCCAATTAAAGATTTTTAATAAATCATGAAGGAGATGAGAGAACTTATCTATCTTCAGGCTTTATTGAAGAAGGAATATTATAAATATTTATTTGTTATTTTATTATTTCTTAAGGCTACTTGGCATAAAGTCTACCATCTATCCCACTAGCTTCTCTCATTAGAAACTATGAGTACACAAAAGATTTAAATTTTCCTTAGATCATTTTTGCAGCTGGCGTGAAATGTGCAGCAGAAGCTGTTTTATCAGATTGAGGTATCCTGTGTTACACAGGAGGGAGCTCTGCCTTCACCCTGAACTCAAGGGTTGAGTCTTGTGCTCCTAAGCCAGGAACTACGTGCCCTTTGTCACCTGAGCTGATCATCTGCGCTTAGGGGCAGAGCACATCAGAGGGCCCTGACCCCAGCTAACAGGGACATCTGGCCCTGATCCAGCACGTGGCAAAGCCCTCTCAGCCTGTGCTCTGCTCCCCTGGGATAATGGACTTGAGCTCTTTTCGGCATCTTTTAAAACTAAGTGGGCAAGTGCACATCAGTATGTGTAGACCATACCTCTCCTGGTGAGCTCATTCCTCTTTTCCCTCTTTGGTACCTCTCCTACTGACTGGCCTCTCTGCCTTATCAGCACACAGTTTTTCTTCCCTTTACTGTCTCATCTCTCTAATGAATTTTTTCCTCCTCATATTCCTGTTTTCTTATTCATTTTACTTTTCCTCACTTATTTCCTTTTAAAAGTTTTATTTTCCTTGTACAATATATAATGAAGACAATATGCATGTCTTTATTTACATATGCATTGTCGGAGTCCAGGGCATCCCTTTGGATGGCCTGGGACTTGAGAAAGGGAGTTTGGACCTTGGACAGGGGGGTGTGGAGCTGGTCTAGGGGGGTTGTGATATTCGCTTTCCTGTTCTTTTCTCATTTTTTGCACTACAATCTTTCATTCTTACTTTTCTCTATCCCCCTGCCCAGTATTCCTTCTAAGTTATTTTGTATTTACTACTAATCTATAAAGCAAAGCAAAAAGGATACCAACRCCATTAAACAACCCACATTTTAGGATAGGATGAACCATTCTGTGGAGCTGCTGGTCTATGCCCATAGACTACGACTGGGTAAGAAAAAAGGAAACCCTTTTCTCATAGGCAGTCCATGAATATCTCACCAAATTCAGAATGGGAACAGCAACAACTGTGTTCCAAGAAAGGGAGAAAAATACAACCCTCCTACTAAAGTTCAGTTTACCCTGTTGAACTTCCAAAAGTAGCATCTGTGGCTGGATGGCACAACAGCACCCATTCCTTTGCAGGAATATTGCAGTAAAATCTCAGCAATAACTTGGGAATCTTGTATCTTTCATAACCACCTGGTTAATTAGGTTAGATGGATTAGGTAAGTATGAGACGCTGAGATGGCTTAATTCCATTTGGCTGATAGTGGTTTGCTATGATTATTCTGCTGCCACCACAGAGAGTGCTGCTTCATGGGTCAATGTACCTTTTTTTAGTCCTATAAAGTTGCAAGAGACCAAGTTTCAGGAGAGGCCCATCCTTACATTTAGAAAAGTGTTTACTGGCATAAGAATGTATCTCACAGGGTGAAAAAAAAGGGGAAAATCATCTGATTTATGAGGTTAAAGAAGAAATATATATATATTTCAAGAAAGAATCGTATATGCTTCAAGTCAGTGGAAGGGATGGAATAAACTAAGTTAAAATAATTAGGGACTTGGTAGAAAATAGACAAGATTGTACAAAAATGCTGTGTCAATTTCAACCTTATAAAGCATATGTTATTTGTATAAGACTGCTCTTAGAAGGTATAGTTCTTTACAAGTTCAGAACATAGCACAGTTTAACATTTATAATTGAGGGTTTTCTCCAGCAAGATGATTGACATTTATGGTTTTATGAGAATAATGTCACAACAACAATATGAGATTTACAATGAGCACTTTTACATTATACTGTGAAATATAACACAGTGATTAATGAACAGAATAAAAAAATATTTTCCTTTGAAATTCAGAAACATATTAACGATAATATTAGAATGAACACAGAGTATTACAGAACCAAACTACTATCTCCATATAGTGCTACAGTGTAAGCTCTACAGTGTAAGCTCTGCTTACCAACAACTAAAACATCCCTCTATTATCAACAATGGCCTTAATATAGTCCCAAAGCAAAGCCCCATACTAGCTACCCTGGAGAAAACCAACTCTACACCAAGCAAAATCAGCACCATGGATGAAGTTTTAGACTGGCACTTTGTTATAAAATATTTTTCTAGGTCTTCACTGGGAGAATGTTTATTGTCCTGGACTCCAAGTTTCAATATTAAAGTATCCTGAAACCAATGTTGGTTTAACTGCAGTATCAAAAAACCCAAGCAAATAAAAAAAACTTTCCAGTGTGATAATGCAAACAGCCCTGCTCTAATGACTGGAATTAGAATAAATGCTTTCCTCAAATCTGACAAAAACAAGAAAAGCATTTGATGTATCAGATAGTGAAAGTTTTGCTACCAGATCCAGCATGCTTACTCAAATATGAACAAAAGCAAGGATGAGAACAAAACAATGTTGATTATCTTGCTGCTGGATGTAGGTCACAAAGTTTTTGCAATATAAATTTTATCAAATTCAAATATGTAAAACAATTCATCTCACTTGCAGTGGGCTGGATCCTGCATTTCCATCTGGTGCAGACTTCAATAAGAGCATTTTTACCCTTGAAATTAGAAATTGAGATCAAGCTGTCTGCACTCTCTAGTCAGTCCTGCACCAGCGAACAGAATGAGAACTATTCAGCAAGATTACTCCTCCCTCCCTATGTAAAACACAGACATAAAGAAGGTTTTACATGCCAGGGACAAAATAGTATTTTGGTATGTGGCATGGATTATTATAGAACTACAGAACCACAGAATCATTTAGGTTAGAAAAGACTTTTAAGATTATATTGTTCAACTGCTAACCCAGCACTGCCAAGCCCACTACCAAACCATGTCCCTAAGGGCCACATCTACACATCTTTTAAATACCTCCAGGTATGGTGACTCAACCACTTCACTGGGCTGTCTGTTCCATTGCTTGACAACCCTTTCCATGAGGAATTTTTTTTTTTTAAATCCCATCTAAACCTTCTCTGGTGCAACTTGAGGCCATTTCTGCTTGTCTTATTACTCATGAGAAGATTGACCCCCACCTGTCCACAACCTCTTTTCAGGCAGATGTAGAGTTATAAGGTCCCCCCTGAGCCTTCTTTTATCCAGGCTAAACATCCCCAGCTCCCTCAGCTGCTCCTCATCAGATTTGTGCTTTACACCTGTCTCCAGGGTCATGCACACACTTGTTGCAGTATTTCAGTAACATCTGGGGATTTCCATCTAGCAAAGTATGTGCTACACCAAGCACAAAGGTGGAATGTGCTCAGCAAAATGCTGATTGGGGCTGGCAAGAATAAAGCCAGTACAGATTTATTGCCTGTTATACGCCCACAAAAGACACTAAAGGCACTTGGTAACTGTGTCCCATCTATTCACACAAGTGCTGAAATCACTGCATGTGTGGTCTTAACCTGTCACTGGCTTAAAATATTTTTCTGAAAATGCTGATTACTGAAGAATGAGTTTGTAAACAAGCATAACACCATGGTGCTAACACAATAAATTTGGATTTTTATAAAGTGGTTAAAAGACAGACAGGGCCCTGCTCTTTTGTTTTTTTATGCTAGATTTGCAATGGTATAAATAATACATGAAAACATAAATAATATATCCAGAAATTGAAATAAAAGAGAAAAGCTTGATCATTAATTATTTGCTACAGATTAAATGAACTGAGAAGAAACTTTTGATGCAAATTAAATTTTGTAGTTTTGCAACAGGAATTTTTTTGTGACATATGGACTACCCTGGTCCGTTGAGAGATTTCCAGTACTTTCAGTAGAATYATAGAATAGAATCTTTTAGATTGGAAAGGATCTTTAAGGTAAGAGTCCAACCATAAGCCTAACCCTGCCAAGTCCACCAAACAGCAACACAGCAAACTTTCTGTAAGATGCCTCATTATATCAATACCTGTCGCTCCTGTGCCCCTTCACAGAAAGGTCTTGGTGAGATATGACAGGCAATAAATTTAGAATGAAGTGAAGTAAGAATGAAGAAAGATTTACTTTCGTTGTTTGTCATTCAAGTGCTTAAAGAAAAAGACTTGTCAGCTGTAATAGATCTTTAGGAATCTCAATGCAGATGATAAGAATTTCTGCAGTGCAATGTTACTGTGAAGTACAAGCCATGTATTTAAAACAGTGACCATATAAGAAAATAGTTTAATCAGCAAATGTAAAGAAATTTATTGTTTAGGATACTTTAATGGCTTTTTAAACTTTATGATGGATCTACATTTGTGCTTCTTTTTTCTGCGTTATGGGAGGGTGAAGACATACAAAGAAACTTTACTCTGCTAATTTTATGTTTTAAGTCAATCACACTTTCTTGTTGAAGGTAGTGGGAACTCATTCGAGGTCTATTACTCATGTCCATACACAGCTGTAGGATGAGGTCACCATTTCTAAATATTCTGCATCTTTATTAAGTACCTGGAAAATGAATGAATTTTTAGGCCATAAATTATTAGGTAAACCAAAGACTGGGTGATTAGTAAATAACAAACTGATCTTGGAATAAGTCCTGCTTTCTTTTCTTTCTCATGCTTCAGGCTGGCATGGGATTCCTGAGTTTTAGATTCAAAAAAGGCAAAACTTCAAAACCTGACTTCCAGCCTTACTTCATTTTACAAGAAAACTGTTATTTGATTCCACTTTTTCTCAAAACCGGGCTTCAGTTCAAGTTTACTTGTAAATTCTGAAAACTTGCAAGTTGATCTTGAGTTGTYTATCACAGACGTTCTCAGAATGTCACATCCCTTGTCAAGCTCCATTTTCCAGCCCTGGCTGTTCCTCCACACCTCAATCACCTTGTTTGGAGCTAACCTGTGTATTTCTCCTCCATGCTGGAGCCACATAAYAGACAACTTCTCTCTTTCATCCCCAAGTTTCAGTGAGCTCCACAGGCATTCACTTACACTGCTCACAGTAGGATGAACTTACAGAGGCTCTTATATAGTTGTAAATAGCACAGTAGATTGAAAGCTTTGAATACTTCTTTATTAAATCATAGCAGTATTTTCTCTAGAATCTTTTTCACTTTTCAGCTTTTGTTGAGTGTATTAGTACTGATTAATCCAGACCTTACAGTACTAGGTGGGGTGTCAGCCAACCCATACATTGCACAGTCCCACTGCTAGCCATGTGTTACTGTTGGAAGTATTTGCAGCTGTAATTATTGCCCTAAGAGGCTCTACAAGCATCAGAAGTGTAGGCTTAGAAAATTATACTAATGATGAGAGAAATATTCCTGTTTAGCCTTTTACTTATCTGTTTATTATTTTACATTATCATTCCCTAATCTTCTGGTGTCCTTTACACTATATTTAAATGATACTTGTGAGTAAGAGTGGTCTTATTCTCACCTACTGACACCATTTCCTGTGTGTGTTTGTATAGTTACTTGCACCTTCTCTACATCCACACCAACATGTCAGTACTTTTCTGTTTGCCCACTCCAGGGGGATCTCCCGTGGGAGAGCACTTCTTTCCCAGCTCAGTGCCTACTGCTTGCTCAACAGGCCCTTGGGGGCAGCACTGCTGGGAATTCAACGTGGACACTTTCCTGCTGAGAAGAGAAAAGGTGGGCATGTGCTCAATCTTTCAGGCAGGGAAGGAGCCAGGTGGGGCATGCCCTTTTATTCTGGAGGGGTGTTGCCAGTGTTAATCCATTACTATGTTGCCCGCTGCAAAACTGCAGGTGTTTGGGGCACAACTGAGGAACATCTGTTTCCTGGTAACTCAGCAGAGTTTAGGCACAAACTTGAGCCAAACTTCAGAGTCCTATCAAGGAGCAAAACCAGTATTTTTGTTCAATATTCATGTTCATAACTGTACTGATGTTAACTTGATACTGATAATGCTGCTCTTAGTGTGAGAGCCCAAGAATGAGGAGCTTTATCTAAGTAAATTACTTCATGTAAGTAAATTTGTCATGATCTTGCGCAACCTGTACTAGTTCACATCTCCAGCCCCTTTCCTCTCTGCATTTCTCCAAGACTTTAATCCATTCTCCACCATCTTTCTAGCCCAGACCTCCTCATGATATGTCTCACGTGAAGCAGGACCTTTGTGTCACAGGGCCATAACTGTGCTGGTACCCTTGACATTCCCGTGGGGAAGCAGAGGTACTCAGGTTACAGGTAAATATCCAAAGTGCTGCCACTTCGCGTGGCAAAACTGTCAGGCCTATGGAGACCTACAAAAGCTGAGCTCTAGATACTCTTCAGACTGTTGGAGTCTTAAGGCTGCAGAATCATTTTAGAAAATGCTATTTCAGGCTTGCCTCCAAACCCTGAATCCTACATACCTATAGGTAGGTGGATAGGTGAAGACAACTGGGAGTTCTTCCCACCAGCTCCCAAGTGCCAGCTCCAATCCAGAAACAATGTAGATGAGTGACTGCATGCTTTACAGATTGCAACTGAAATATCGTGCTGGCTTTGAGCCCGGGCAATGTGAGCACTCAATTCTTCATTTGTGCATCTCAGTTTTGATCCCTTTGCCACCTTTAAAATAGAGATGAGCACTTTCCTGTTTTATAGAAATTGTTGTGAGTTAATAAATTCAAGACGTGATCCTTAAATAAAAAGGACGTGAAAACAAAATGAATACTGGGTGTGCTCTTTCATTTTTCATTTTCACCTGTTGAACTAAGTAAATATATCAAAATATAAATATGTAAGCACATTCAAAGAAAAAACAAAACCAACCCACAGATCGAAAAGAAAATCAAATTTGTCACTGAACTTTTAACTGCTTTAACAAATAAACTGAGAAATATTTCCCCGGATTACTTCCTACATTTATACCGACAGCGCATAGTTGCCACAGAGACTGGCGTGCGCGAACACGGGCAAACGAAAGGAGGGGAGAGAGAACGTGTCCTCTGAATTTCCAGAGGGATCTGAGATGACTCTCCGGGTTAGCGATGCGGCGGGCGGGGGCGCAGCCCGAGCACTCCCGGCCGTGCCCCGGGGGCGGCTCTCCGGAGGCGCTCGGGGACGCCGCGGGCCCGGGACGCCGCGCAGGGCGGGGGCGGCGGCGCGGGGGCCGGGCCGGCTCCGCGGGGCCGAGCAGCGCTGCTCCAGCCGGCCGCGGGGAGAGCGAGCGGCACTTATAGATGGATCCGCGGAATATCTATTTAAATCGCAGCCGAGACTGGTGGCACACGGGCGGTGTGCGGCTGCTGCTGCCGCTGCTACCGCCGCCGAGAAGGGAGGAGGGGAGGGCTGGAATTAAAATAAGGCACGAAGCGGTTTTAAAAATAGCGTGCAGGCGGCGCGGGGCGGGGCGGGGCGGCGGCAGCGCGGCCCCGGGGCGGCCCGGCCGGGAGTTCCTGGGAGCCTTGTATGGAGCGCGGCCGCCGCAGGGCCCGGCGCCCGCCCCCGCCGCTCGCCCCGACTTTCCCCGCTGCCGGCAGGGAAGGCAGGAGCCGGCGGCGATCTGCCCGTCTCCAACTCTATCCCCTGCTTCCCTCCTCTTCTTTCAGGAGCCGCCACCCCCGCCTGCCTCTCTCCTCCTCTCTCTGCTCTGCAATCAGTGGAATAAATCAGGGAAGGACGCGCGCACACACACGCAGAGTAGGATCTGTTACAAAAGTAGCGCTGATGGCGGCGGATCAGATGGAGCTGGAGCTGCTGCTGGAGTAGAAGAGAGTGGAGTATCTCTCGCTCTCTCTCTTTCGCCTCTTCCCCCACTCCACCCACAGATCTCCATCGTTTCTCCTCCTCCTCCTCCCCACCCTCGACCGCGCTCCCGCTTTTTCCGCGCATCCCTGGGCTGCGCCTCCTGCGAGGGGGCGGGTGGGGGGAGCGGAGGAGGCTTTAAAGAACCACGGCCCCCCCCGCACCGCCACACACGATAATTGAATTTATTATTATTGCCGTCTTGCCGACTTGGGGAAGGGGGATCGATCTTCGATCAGGAAGATGGCTGCTGGCTGGCTGCTGGTCTTTAGCCTGACACTTTTCCAGTCCCTGGTGATGAACCACTCCTCGGAGGGACCCTTCCCCTCGGCCACCACGTAAGTCCCAGCGGGGTCCGGGGGTCCGGRGCGGGGGCACGGCGGGGGCGGGGGCGCTCCTCGGCGCCGGGGACAGCGACAATACAAAGGGAAATCAAGTTAGAGCGGGCGGAAAGTGACGATCCAGGAAAATTGTAGGTTTTCGGCGGCTTTTGCTTAGAAAAGAGTCAGGGTAGCTGAAGAAGGTCCCGCCGGGGCGGTCGCAGGGAGGGGGAAGCTCCGGTGACGGCCGGCGGCGGGACTTTTGAGGTAAAGGCTTCGCCTGGGAATCCCGCTCCGGAGCGGCTCCCAAATACACCCCGTCAGGTCATCCTTGTCGAGAAGAAAGTTTCGAGTTACGCAGAGTCCGCCCCTTCCTCCCACGGAGGTTATTCCAGCCTGGATGGAGTTTCAAYACTGTTTTATAAAAAAAAAAAAAAACAACCCTGAAAACTTCGGCGATTTTGTTAAAATCCGCACGGAAGGCGGATTTCGTCGCCTTTCCGCGGCCGGCACGGGAAGCGGGGCAGGCGGGCACGGCTGGGAGCTCCGAGCCCGAGCCCACTCGCTCCTGCCTGGCCGGGCTCCAGCGCACCCGCGGGGGCTGCGGGGGCTCCGCGGGCGCGCACGCCGGGGGGGCTTCCGCACGCTTCAAACCACACGGCTACAAGAACTGTTTTCTTCAGCCTTGGCCTTGCAGATCGTTACTTCTCAGAAATACCTTCGCGAGAGCTGAAGGATGCTCGCGGTGTACGCAGCTCGGTGCCTTGCTTGGCCCTGAGAGGGAAATCTTTAAAGCACTGCAGAAATATTAGCGTGAAAGTGTTGCCCAGAGCAGTGCAAAGATCAAATAATAATGATGCAATAAAAGAAGGGCGAAAGGAAGCCAATGCATCGTATTGAAGATTCGCCTACAGATAGGGAAAAAAAAATCCACGACAAAGCACTATGTGATCGTGTTTTCTTCCTTTTTCTTCTCTCCCACCTCATTATTTTTATATTCTTTTTGTTTGGTTGGTTTTTTTAAGCGCTTACCTTAGTTCCCGAATCTGGGTTAAAGCTATCAGTAGGTAACTTTTAAGTGGATGACTCACTTTAATGCATTTTACATAAGAAAACCAGTGCTAGTGGTAGTCTTTCCTTATTGTTTAACACTGGGTGGAATTTATTGGTGTCGTTCATCCTGGGCAGAAGGATGCGTTGCAGTAATTACCAGCAATGCATTTTCACCAATTAGTACTGCTGGTAGGTTGTTATAATTGGATTCAATTCTGAGTATCGGTTCCATTATRAAAGACTCAAAGGGATGCTCGCACTGTTAAATGAAAGGAATACAAAGATAAGTGTAGAATAACCACTTAGCATCTTCTCAGTTGCATAAATGCAGCCTTTCATTGTAGGAAAAAATACCTTTTAAAACATTCTCGTGCTGCAGTTTATAAAGATGTGCCATGTTGAAGCAAGTGTAGCAAAATACGAACCCAGGGCTTTTTAACTCATTGTTTTCTTATGTTTGAGCTCCCGTATTTACGGTTTTTTGAGCTCCGATATTTAAGGTTTCTCACCGAGCTGATAAGGTTATCGTACAAACTAATTACAGTTTATTTTTTATGTGGATTTTTCTGGGTTTAAAAGAGAAAGAAAATGGAACCCACTGAAATGAAAAGAATATCATATAAAAAGAATACAAACAGAAGTCCAGATCGCTTTTGAACATAAGAATATGTGATATTCTTTCAAAACTGGTTTTGTCTCCTCATCTATTTTTGCTAATTTCCTTCTGAATTTACCTTTATTGACAGTCACGACAATAGAAATTGACAACACTAAAACATATAACTAATTATAGCTATACCTATGATAAAGTAATTCAAAATATTATGTTAGTCATCAACATTTCCATGCACAATCTATTTGCTGTGGGCTCTCTTTTTTTCTCATTGTTATTCTATTGAAATATTGCAGAAAGCATCTGTAGTGACTGTGAATCGTTCATAGTACTGTTTCCCCTTTGAAATGGAATCAAAGTGCAAGCAAGGCTTAGTTTGTTTAGAAGGCAGCACACAACAGGTTGATGCAGGGAGAGCTGCTTAGCAAAAAGTAATGATGTAACAGGTGAAGGAGAAAACAATTTTTCCATTCTTTTTTGAGACTTGACAGCAGTGTTTCATTTCTTACTAAAAATTACAAATGAGGAAGAACAAAGAAGTGACGCAAATGCTCTTAATGTAAAATATATTATATATTAAGAATATTAAAAATAGGAATAAAAAAATGGGAGAGGAGAAAAAAGGAAAGAAAGGATATGAATAATTGAAGAAGTGGAGGTTTGGTGATATTATGTGCTTAGCTACCTGCTTTCTCCCCGTTATTTTCAGTCTCTTTTTTCTCTTAGTGAAAAAGTTGGTCTGAGGAAGAAGAATTTCCCAGCTGTTGTGTGAAAAATGTGCATATTCAGGGCTACAGAGTATATGATTTCTTCAACAACTCATTATTGTACAATCACTTTTCCTTCAGTCATCTGTTTCTTCTGYATTGATAAATATTTTAACCTGTGCTATTACTAAAACATTCAGAAGTCCCTATCACCAATATAATAATATAGAAGCATGTAGTATTCTTAGTGAGAAATGCTGAAGGTTTATGCAATGCCTGTTTGACAGAATCTCAGTAATCTGATTAATTTGAATTCTCTGATAAGGCAAAAAGGCCCTAATATGTTTACACAGCAAAATATAGAGAATTAGAAGTGCAGGTTTGTGTTGTATGAAATGGTAGCATTAATTTTTCACTGAAARTGTGAGCAGGTGGTATTGCATTCCTTGCGTCCAGTGTTGAAATATTTCACTGCAAATATTGAAGACTGACCTTTAATAAACTATTTAAGTATAGTAGTAATTGTGTCTTGATCTGAGCTATAAGGCTTAGCTGCTGATTGGTACATACTGCATTCCATTTTAGTGTATCTTATTAAATGTGTCATGTGTTAGGGGTCTGTTTGTTGGTACAAGATACCATGTTCTTACTTTTAACACAGAAACTCCAAGTCCTTCAATTACACCTGCAACACAGCAGGTATTTTGCACTTAGATTAGAATATTGTATGTAGTACTCCTGGCACTATAACCATACTACTGCTGTCACAGTATGCAAAGAAGTTTTTTTTTGTAGCCATATATATTTATTTATCATTCACATCTGTAAAGACTTCAGAAAAAAAACGTACTAATAAATGTACAAGGTTTCTATTGCCTGATAATGATAACAGAGGACTCAGTTTATTTCTGTTCTTTTCTCTATACTGCATCAAGACAGATAGTCTTGAGTTTAAGTATATCTTGTAATTCTTAAGTATCCTTTTGGCACAGCATGTGTTGATATTGTTMCTGATAGTGGGTAATGTATACTACATAAAGATATGCATTCTCCTTTCTGATAATAAATCTGTTTGTACTGATTAAAAAAGAAAATAAAACAAACTAAGCAAATTTTAATTTTTATAAACTTACAGATGAAGCCTTTCAAAATCAATGGGATTGTTACTACATCATTGTGGATATGTCTTAATGTCTTTTTATCACCCCTCTAATTTTCCTTTGTCGCTCCTTTTCTCTCTTTCCTTGTCTTTTAAACATATTTTCCTCCTCAGTGACTTGTTCTGTACATGTCTATCGCATTAAATAGTATATTCAAGACAGATCTACCAATTACATAACTTGGCGTAAAACATTGGTGGACAAAGATAATATAAAGATAAAAAGAGTATACATATGAACATATATCTGTGTATGCAGACAGGACACTTTTAGAAAAGAAGTTGTGTGTTCCCATTTTTTACTTGCATGAATCATCTTTACTGTTTTGGTGTCATTAGGACAACTCAGGGAGGTCTATATGAGTCATATGAATTATGGCTTGCACAACTGGGACTTTCATATTTTTGGCTTCTGCACATGGACCTAACAAGTGTARGTCCTGCTGAGAGTGTGGCTGGGCTGGGTCTCAGCATCACTTTCTGTACGCACCAGTGACCAAAGGTAGATAGGTGACGTTTTCTTTTCATCTATTTCTACTGTCAGACTTTGGGATTTTGATACCTCTCATATGCATAAAATCCCATTTATARCTTAAAGTTTGTCATAGAAGAATGCCAGTTTAGCTGCTGATGTTAATTAGAAAAGACTGCTGTATTAATGGATTATAAAATATCAGGCTCTTTCTCATTCAATTTTTTTTTCTCAACTTATTTAAAATATTCCCTATTAGGAAAAAAAATTAAGTACTGAAGTGTACCTTTATATCAGTGAATTGGAAAGAGAGCCAAAAGATGTAATCTACTTAGAATCAGGGAAGTGCAATATCACCTCTTAGTGTTTTCTCAGCAGCACATGTCTAAATGCTGAACATTATGCAAGATGCTTAAACCCACTGATATTTTAAAGAGCRTTGTTCCAATCCATTCTTCTAATGGAAACATACTTAGAATAAGTGAGAAACAGCTTGTTGATTGATGGTGTTTATTTTGTTGTTTTGGTGGGATTTTTTTGATTCTGTGGTGGGTTGTGTTTTTTTTTTTGGTTTTTTTTTTTTTTTTTTTTTTTAATGTCCCTGTAGCGTGGTGATGAATAATGCAAATTATTTGGATCCACAAAACATTTTTCTGTTTTACATAGTTTATAATGTAAATTGTGAATGGGCAATTTGTTTGTTTCCCTTCTAGGTATTTATGCTAGAGCCTCAGAATTAACAAATTCTATAGATTTACATTTTATTAAGCATGAAAATTCAGCTGAAAACATCAGAATTTATACTAATCATAAAAGATGAAATTTCATTGAAATAAATCAGCATTGTAGAGGTTCTTGCCATCTTTCATTTTGCAGYGATGCTATTTTCAGAACTGCATTGCTCATACCCTGCAAAATGATTTTATCCAAGAATTCAGCTGCTAGAAAGAGAGCTGGAGCTTGGCAGCACATTAGCCTGAAATGTATTCATTGTTAAATAGAAGGCCTGTTGTACAGATCTTAAAAATATTTATCTAGCAGAACATTTTAAATTGATGGAAGCACGGTCAAATTCTTACTGCTTTAATGTTTTGTAACAAAGAAACAAGCCAGACTGTGGTTGCCCACTGGTCACTGACATGGTTGTGCCTTGATCCTTTCATGCCTTCTGCGAGAATCCCGTATCCAAGGTAGTGTTATCTTCTGGACCAATATTTGACTTAAACCTCTGTGAGATAGGGATTGCAGTTTAGAAGCATTTTAGTAGAGAAAAATGACTCATTCTCTCTGTTGCTGACCATAGTAGAAGTAGAATTGAGCCCCAGACTGTTCTGTGCTTCTTTGCAGCAGTACCCAGGCTTTTGATCCCAATGTTTGAACTGCATGTTGTGTTTTGAGTGCTCATAAAGACCTTTGTGACAAAAGGTGATATTTTTGATGGCAGAAAATGTTTTTTTCTAGTACCTTGTTAACAAATTTCCTTTAATAGATGAAAAAAAATTAACAGAAAACAACCCTGGAATAAAATTACTGGACCATAGCTACAATTTGGTAAAGCCAGACGCCATAATTAATTTATGTCTTTTACAAATGCTGAACCAGTCTTCTTGATAAAAAGATTGASAAGTCAGTGTCCTTAGTGTTCTGGTAAAAAAAAAAAAGCCCTTGCTAGCACCTTGAAAATGCACAGAAAATAAGAAGTACAAAACAACTGCATTTGTGCTCCCAGCCCAGCGTGTTCTGTCTTAGATCACTCTTAGCTCATTCCTGCATCAGCTTTTTTCATTCCCTCTACAGCTGCTGCAAGACAGGTATCAATGAATACTTAAATGATTTGCATTTGAGATTACAGCTCTGATTTATCTCTCTTGCTGAATCTATTAAAGAGCCTGATCCCACTCAACTTTCCTCGAACATGCAGGGGCCAATTCTCTGTTCTGTGGGATCAGACCAAGAGCCAAGTTTTGCATTGGCTGTGCCATTGCCTACTGTAGTAAATTGGTCATTGCTTTTAGGGGGAGTATGATTCTTCATTCCTTCCTGATTTCCAGTAGTAAGAACTGGATTGAATATTGTTTKCAGAATATGATTGTAATGTTACACAGTTCTGTGTAATGCACACAGTAGTGCTGCAGGGGCGGCTCACATTTGAGGYGAAAATACCTGATAGTGAAATTATTGTCAACTGCACTTCTGCTTCAGTAATGTACATGGGTGGTATATTGTCAATTTAGGGCCAGACTGCGCTGCTTCTACCCTGGAATGAATGAAGAAGTCCCATTGATACTCTCAGAAAAATCTGTCCAAGAGTGAAGATTTTCAAAATACACTTCAGCACTTTTTAATAGCTAAAATTAATGGCATGTGCCTGCAGCTGTTTAGCTCAAAAGGGATTTTTCTTTTCCTCCTCCACTGCTTTCTAAACAATTTTTTTGCCTCCTCTGCTTCTAAGCACACTCAGTGTTTCATACCTTCCTTCCTTTCCTCCTTCCTTCCAGACTTAGTAAGTTTTCAGGGTGAAATGTAAAATAGACTCTCTTTCACAGCCACCCTGTGACAAGATATGGCTCACTGTTTGGGAATGTTACACTGATGATGGCAGGGAGAGGACCATGGGTTTTGCTTATGCCTGTCCTTACAACACCTTTCTCTGCATGCCAACAGCAAACTGATGACAAAGAGTGAATTTCTGCTCCTTGTATCATTTCTTCCTATTTATTTACAAAGTTTCTAACAAGTTTATGAAAATGATTGACATTATTTTGCATCAACAAATCAGCAAGCTTTTGCAGTTAATTACAGTAATTCAAAATCAGATTTTTTTTTAATCTGAGGCAGGCCTGAAATAACCATAGAAYGAGAATGTGAAGTTGTAATATTGCTGACTATTATAAAAAGTGATTTATTGGATTTTCACCCTCTTTRAATTACATTTTCACTCCCTCTCATTTGAGAGTTGGGTAGGGTAAGAACGGTAGTCTGATTTTGTAAGATAKTCTACATAGTGAATTAAGAATTTTCCTTTTTTGAAATTTCCTTTGTTTGTCCAGGACCATGAATGTTCACCCAGAAATGCAGAAAGAAGGTGATTTTTTTWAAAAAAAAGTGTCCTATTGATCCTATGAACTAAGAATAATTTTTGCATAGCCTTTTTTTAAATGCAGCATGGAAGTATATATTAGATTAGTGGTCAGCATAAAATGCTTCAGTTGAAATCTGTGAGCAAAGTCTCTCAAATTTATTCATTATAATAAAATCCGATTCACTTTTGACCTGATTTGAGAATAAGAACACAAAGGAGTTGCTGAATCCACAGTCTAGTTTTTGTAGCAGATGATAAATTGTCTGATTTTTTATTTAAAAGAGAACAGCTAGAATTGGTTCATCCAAACAATATTTGAACTGAAATGCTCCTATTTTCCCTGTGCAGGTTCCCACTAGACTGGTCTAGCAGCTTGAAATGTTCCCCAGTGATATCTCTCCCGCCCTAATTTTTACTCGGATTTTTATTATATTTTGATAGCATGGACTAAATATTCTTCCAGGTAGGCATAAAAATAAGGTTACACAAGATCTATGGCTAAGGGTGGTGGCAATACTAAAACCTAAATCAAGTCATGCCGCTGTTCCAAATTGTCACTATTAATACCGTGCTGCATTTTTCTTTATGCACTGAGGTAGTCCTAAGCAAACCAGTAAAAGGGAAGTTTTCTTTATTCTTGAAATGAGCTGAAATTTGCCACAYTTCGGTATATGTTGACTCGATTAGAAATTCCAACCTTTTCCATAAGAGAGAACTGAGTCACGGGAGCTGTTCTGTCGAAGACTATTGAAGTGAAACATTTTTCACTCTGAAATGGATGAATTATGTTATCAACACTGCAGGAAGGAGAAAAGTAATGAAAAAGAGATGACAGGAAGTATGAATTACAAAATTAGGGTTCATATTAGTCCTTCCCTGAGTCTTACAGGTCACTCCTGCACATGTAGATCCAATGTCCTGTGAGACCAGTYGAAATGTTGAGGGATAAGTACAACGGTCCACTAAAAGGCAACTTTTAATTAATGATATTCTGATGTGGACTAGTGTTGAGAAAAATGGTTTATTTTGTAAAKGGTTAAATGAAGCCTCACAGTAGTTATTTTCTCCCAGTGAGGATTGGGGTAGTCTATTTGGTAGAAGTCCTGTGGATCCTAAACACAGCCCTATACTGGGAGGYAATGCTCTTTACTTGGGGAATGCTCTTCCCTTAAAATCTGTTCTGTGAGTTTAATCCAGAAATGTGGTGGTTTCTCATGTGGATGTTAATGCAGAAGTTCCTTTTTCCCCCCAGTATATAGTAGTTTTTGCATCTGATTTAAGTAGAATAAAATATAATACATAATAATTCATTGGTAAGTAGAGTGATTTCTGCAGAGCTTATTGAGCATCCAAGTGTTAGCCTCACTTGTAATTTTATTATTTTTACATATGGTTGTGACAAGTTCTTTAGATTTTTTCTCAAAGACAGGTCAAATGAAGAATAATCCATGGAGAGATGGAAACTAAGTGTATTGAGCAATGAACCTTCTTGCACCCTGATTTTCTGTTGGAAGAATCCCATGTTAGGTTGGTTAGCTGTGTGTGTGTTTCTTAATACAGGAAGTATTTCTTGATCTGAGACTTTACTTAGAAATTAATTCAGTGGCACCAATTTTGGAAAAAAAGAAAAAATCAGTAGGGTCTGTGATTTATTTAATCACAATTTTTTTTTTCTATGATGTAGATTCTGAATTGTGTGTACCATGGCTGAGCTTTTTATCATTAAAGGCCTCTCTTTAGTATTATCTCCCTCGCTTTGCCTTATTTCTCAAATTTTGTACCTTAGATTTTGATATTAATTTCTCTTACTAAAGTAGGAAACTTCACTATCTTACCATTTAGTCAGGCAAGGGTTTATTGTCAAGACTAATTTGTTAGCTAATGCCTCTAAAGCCTTCTGTAGTTGAAAAGTGTTGTTAAGCTGTTAAGCCTAATTTATTAAGATGTGTGTTTGCTGTATTCCCACTTTACCTCAGAAACTTGCATGACCAATCCTTTCCTAGATGGATGATACCTCTGGTTTACCTGGTTCTCAAAGTGGCTTTTTTAATAGAATCTCTGTAGAAAAGTTTACCATCATATCTGCTTCTTTTGGTAGCTTGTGATCTGGAGATCTGGAAGAAGTTAATCCCCACGATCTGTACTTCTTGGATGTACACAGATTGCAAAACATAAGCTTAACAGCATTTTTAGAAACTAAGAGGAGTCAGCAAAAATCTKCCGACAGAATGGTGAAGAGGAGCCAGTATGTGACTCATGCCTCCACCGCRCGCTCGTTTCACTCCTTCGCCAACCGTGCCAATTCCTTTTCCACTGTGGAAGGCACTGGGAGCTGAGGATCCCGGGATTTGCTGAAATTTGTGCTGTGAATGTTTCGTACTTGGGCAAGAGGCAACAGTTAGATACAATACTAGACAAGGGCGTGTGACACGAGTTCATTAACGTGATCTATTGCTTCTTCCTCAGCACAGGCGACTGCTGGTTTTATCCCATTTCTAAAATGGGAATGACACCCAAATGTTTAATAAAGCAAGGTGTCCTCTTTCTATAAGAAAGATAGTAAGAAAAGTACATAATTTTTTCTCTTTACAGACTAGTGGCAGTAAGATGATCATCAGCAATCACTAAATACCTAACGATCACCAAGACACTTAAGATTTCAAGCAGGAGAAACGTAGTTTTTAATGCAATTATTTTCGTTTGCTGCAGCCAGTAGCAATAGAAATGTAGTTCTTACCATTTTTTTGTTATTTACCAAGCCACTTTTGTTGCCTTAGTATCTTCTCGATTAGATTTTTTTATCTGTTGTGAACATATTTTAGATTATGTGGTAGGTGTATAAGCTGGGAGAGAATCAGTAATATGTGCAGGGACATATCTTAAGGAGATTTCACTGTAATAAACACATGGGGAAAAGGTTTGTGGTAATTGAAGGCAGAATCTGGTCTCTTTTGAGTGATTAGAAATACATGAGGGATCTGTGCGTGACTAAGAACATGTCTAGGATATACTCTAAATACCTTTGGAAATGCTTGGGTACCCAATTTCATCCTTCTTTCCACCAGTGTAATTTCAGCATAATGAGTAACGGTCCTGTATCATTTAAATCCTGAGTGCAAGGATGAATCCACATAAAAAAAAAAAATTCTGATTAAACACATACAGGTTTCATTGCAACAGAATGAGTCATCACTGTCAAGGCCTGATTGTGAAAATTACATAAAACAAAATGCAGTACGTGATTTTATTAGGCTTTGCAGGGCACAGTAGTAAGATATCCCAAGGAAACCATGTGTGATATCAGATGTGGTCATTTGTCTTYCTTTTAAATGATAAGCTCTGACACCACTTCGTTGTCTGTGCCACACTGAGCAAGCGTCCATGTAAAAAAGAAGTTCTTAATGTGCTGGAAGGCACTGAAAAATGTTACCYCAGATTAGGAAGAAATATGATTTTATTAAATAAAAGTGTAGAATTGTAAGGAAGAAATACTTTCCTTTTCAAGTACTGCAATGTCTAGTAATGTGCAGGTTTACTCTAAGTGGCTTTCAAAATGTACTTTTTTTGTATGTTTTTGTTTTGTTTTTCTTCGTAAGCAATTAGTTCTATGGCTTAATTTGGAATGGTAGAAATGATAGAAATAATTTAATTTGAAATSATAGAAATAATTTAATTTAACCCCTCATTATGCACAACCGAGTAGTAATTCATCTTTGGGTATGGAGTCTTGAGTTTTTGGGTAATTAGAATTGAAATCAGCAGGAAATTTACAGACAAACTTTATGTTTGTTTCCAGTGAAGCTGGGTTTACTCTGAAAGATGAAATTGATGCTTTATGAGGACACAAGGTGAAGTTCTGATATAGCTGCTTTGCTAATAGAAGCACTTGGCCAGYGTCTTAACTTATGTTCCTTGTATAGATACACTCTCTCAGTCTGCAAAATTAAGATTAAAAGCACCTGTCACTTCCTTGCATGCATGATGAAAGTTTTGGTTAACAAATGACCATAAAAAATGTTGTAGTGGATGTATGGAACAATAATTTGCTTGCTAGTATTTTGCTGATAGCAATTTTTCCTTTCATAAGTCCATTTATTGATAGAATAAAGTACTTTTATGGCCTSCAAGGTACTCTTGCACAAACCTGCTCAGTTATTCTTGTATGTATCCATGCTTCTACAAACACTTTATGTATTCATTAGTGATGCTTTCAACGTTGCAAATACAGGTTAAACAATGATGATTGAATATTTTGTTCCACACATCTCATTAACTGGGGCTCTATTTAGTTTTCGTSAACAGTATTTGACTCAACGATTGTCCCATTACTCTCTGTGGGAATAATGTGTTTATAGAATAAAATGATGATCAATGTTCTAAAAAATCTTTTAGAAAATTTTTTAAAAAAATTAAATGTAAGTTATCCAGTTATAAAGCTGAAACACTTGAAAACTAGGAAGAGCAAGATAAGAAAGTGCCTTAAACCTTAAATTGTTTTCCTTATAATATCTCCATTGTGATCCTGTCTTCAGTTACACAAGTAAMWGTAATTTTTTGTCTTCTGGAAACAKCTTTTATTGAGAATATTACTCAAAATGCAACCCCACTGTGTGACTGGTGGATTTTGTAGATAACTTTGGTAAAGCTGCAAAGGAAATACCTTGTCTTTTGTAATGTAAAGCTAGTAATAGTTGCCCCTACATGGAGAGAGTGTAAGAGCATTTGCCTTTGGGAGTTAAAGTAAACTATTATCCAAAGCTACTCTCTCATCCTAAAAACTATGATAAAGATATCCTGTTCAAAGAGATATTTTGTGATGTTTGGATTTCTTTGTAKTGCTAGGACCTTGTTTCACTGCAGAAAGAGAGGGTGCTGGTTGCTGCCATGTTTTTTTTTTGCTCTGTGACTTCAGTAATTGGTACAGCTTCTCACTGKGCAGGAATTATTTTCCAGCTGGAATTTTCCCTGAAAATTAACAAACAGGAAATATCAGCAATATACYAGAGAAATACTCGCTGTTCTAGTTACCTACATGGTTGGAAAAAAATCAAACTTTTTGTGTGTCTAACTCTGTATTTTAATTGTGCAGTGATTTTTTGAACAACCACATCCAAATTTAACAAATTTCAGTACCTTACATATTGGATTTCTTGTGTACCAGATCCATATTTCCTACACTGATACTAAGGAATGTGTATTTGAATAGAAGTTACTTAAGGCTTTCTTAATGGACAAAAAGTTAACCTGCAAAGCAGGACCATCTGCAATATCACTCAGAGACTGCTTAAAATAAAGCAGTTCTACATTACTTATAATGAAACCTTCCTACAATGTCTACAAATTAATAAATTAAACCATTTTTTTAATAGAAACCCTCTCTAAAAAAGCAAAGAAAAAACCCAACCAAAAAAAAAAAACCCACAAAACCTGCAGTATTTTTAAAGTTTTTTGCTCCAAAGTTCTTAAACAAATGTTTGGTAGGCAAATCTAGGCTGCATGAGGTACACAGTTTTGTTTGTTGCTGTGAAATAGAGCTTCTAATTCAACAGTAATTGAGATAGATTCAGTTTGTGGTTTGTTACTGTGTGATTTGACACAGACACACACTCTCCATGCAACATTTCTTTCACCTGGGAAAATTGGATAATGAACTAATGAAGGTTTTCTTGGCTGATAATGCTGYCTGTTTTCAGAGCGTAGCAATTACACAATCCTTTTAGCACTCAATGCCTATCTAAACAAAATCAATGCAAAAATAAGGGTTATTTACAATGAAGTATCATTATTTTACATTGTTTGGGTRGTTCTCTGAGAATCTKAAATGATATTGAAATGATRCATTAAAAAAAAATAAAATCTCAGGAGCTTTAAAGCCAGCAATCTAAAGGCCATCTGATTTTTTTCTTAGCTCAAGTAATTCACCACTATTTGTGTGCCTCTGTACAAGTGTAATACTTATCATTGCTGCTTACCTTTTCTTTTTAGAAGAAAACCTTCTGTGCATCTTAGAACTAGACTTGATTTGAATTTACATGGCTTCAAAGTTGTAAGTTGAGACTGGATTAAAGCTTCCAAAGAATTTATTTACAATAATATGAGAATTTTGTGTTCTGTCTCTTTTTTATTCCTACCCAGTTTTCTCATTCATCAGTGAATTCTTCAAGGGGGCATGGAGAATTGCTTGTACAATTGTTTTCAGTATRCTGTGTAAGTGCTAATTTTTGCTATTTCATATCAAAGCAGAATAAAGAGCTGAATTCTTATTGCTATTAAAATTATGAAGGCATATTCAGATATTAGCTACTTCACAGACTTTAGCCTGCAAGTTAAGTTAAAGAAAATTCAGATTAAATATACAAAGTGCCTTGATATTACAACTAAGTATCTTGTGGATCCATTCTCTAAAAGCTGTTGTGGTGCTTCTGAAATGTTAAGCTTCTAAATTTGTACTGAAGAGAAATGTGAAAGAGCAAAAGCTCGCTCCTGTATTACTTGGGAGCTGGACAGTACTTTTTCCATTTCCCAACTTTTTTATTTTCCCAACTTTTTTTTTTCTTTTTTAAAGGAAAAAACTAAATACCTTTTCATTTTTAAGTTCGCTTAAAAGGCGTAAGTATGGAATGGTGTCAAAATATGAGATGAAATCAAATATTTCTACAGTAATATTTCAGATTTTTTCGTCAAGTACTGTGTTAGCTACTTGATCTGAAGAAAGTATCACTAAATGATGCTGATAAAACATATTCCCTGGAAGCATTTCAGGTCAATTTGGACAGGGCTCTGTGCAAACTGATCCACTTAAAGATGTCCCTGCCCATTCCAGGAGTTGGATTAGATGACCTTTAAAAGTTCCTTTTGACCCAGACTATTCTATGATTCTRTCTGTTTTTACATTATTTCTGAATTCTTCTTTTATTAGAAGATTTGAGGATTATTTTAAAAGCTTCAGTAGATGTTATCTTTTTGCCAATCTACTCCAGAAAAGCATGGTGATGTTGACTTTTGTATTAGGTAATACCTTTTAATGATGTTAAATTTGACCTTTTCTGTTCTTATGCTGTGGAACAAAATAATGCTAAAGCACCATGGAAATGATCTGGAACCCTTGTTTCCTGAGTGGTGGAAAAAAAAAATCAAAAATTCRTAGAAATTATGTGCAGATTATAATCTGTTGCATTATTTTTTATATCTCTGGTGCACTTCTGGATCTGTTCTCTAATGTGGCTGAATCTGTYGTGTATGATTCAGTTCGACACATGTGAATGAAGTATGTCGGGCTAAGTGAGCCAGTTTTCCTGTGTACCCATCTCCAACAGCAGCACAGCACACATCATGGACCTGYGTCTCTGTTCTTATTACCACAGTGCTTGAAACCTCCAAGCCAAAGGAACAGTCCCTGTATCACCACAGATTCTGTRTGACACAAACTTATGAGAATGAGGCAGAGATCCCTATTCAGAAGGTTTTTCAGGGAAACAGCATCCCTAGTAATGATAAAGCAGTATATTTTATGTCTCCTGAGGGTTTTCCCTAATAATACCTGTAGGGGAATAAGYAATGGCAGGGGTAATGTTATGTATACTGATGTGTGTGCACCTCTAACATCACGCAAGACAGCCAAATTGTTCTATAATTTTTTTCTCCTGTGTGTTCATTGCCGTTATCAGTATAGGAGAGACATGGCTTAGTACCCAGGAGAATGGTATAGTGTCTGTCACCGATGACTCCATTAGTGACAGGTAGGACAGAGCAGTAGTTTACCCAGTATTTACTACAATCCTCTTAGTGCTTTGTAAATGTACGTTGTCACCCTTTAGGACTTCATAAAACTTCATAGATCTCTCTCTTAGCATTGTTATGCTGCAGTTGTTTTTGCATATGAATATTTCTGAACAGTCAGGCTGTGCAACAGATAAGAAGAAAATATTTGTAGGACAGGGCACAGCTAATTTTTTGAAGGAGATACATTATTTTTTACAGTATATCAAGTATGGACTTATTTTGTCTTCAGACTGTGATCAGTGAAAGAAACTTAAATTTCTGTTCCTCAGTTTCAGTGAAATGCTGATACCTGATCAGGCTCACATCCTGTATATGAGTACACTGAGATCCACAGGTTTGGGTGGGAGTAGCATGTGATATGTTGTAATTGTTGATACATGTTTTGCTGTATTTCTCTGTGCTGGCAATGTTATTGAGACTATACAGCAGTATCATACTTCCCCATTATGAAGTGTGGGATAACTAGTAGAATATTTTTAACTGCAGAATTATAAAGATTAAATATTAATCTCATGACCTTCAAGGAAAAAAACCAAAAAGCACAAAGAAAGTTTTTCAAAAATATAAACTGTAATTCAAACCTAAATTTTAAAGTCCTTTTATAAGGAGCTAGTGAATGTGTGACCTTAGATATATGGCATGGTTATCTCTGCCTCTGCTAATTGATCTGCACCACACGTCACTGCCACTCTGCACCATGCCAGGCACCATGACATGCCCTTGCTCTGAATTCTGTTTTCTCCAAAGTATTGAATCATTCAGTCCTCTGTCTTTTAACCTATGGGGGAAATGCATGGATGTAGGTGGTAAAATTCATGTTGATACAGGCAAACTCATAATTTTTACCCTGTACAGTTTGAAATTACTCTTGTGACATTAAGGTACACAGAAGTACTGTACGTGTATGTGGTTCTTACACAGATTTCCTTTGTGAGCCTTTAGCTCTTTATTGAGCTGAATGCAAGTTCATTATCTTCCATGTGTTTTTATAGTCATCTGCTTCTTGCCTCTGTGTAATTAAAGTTAWTATCTACATAAAAAATTAGTTATGTACACTTAGCAGATAAGTGTAACTACTGACTAGTGGTTAAAACTACTACTAGTGGTAGGCAAATAATTATGGTTACTTATGAGAAGAGTCAGAGGCATTTCTGCAATTGCTTCCTGTGCTGTGTGTCCAAAGTGAAAAATCCACATTTAGGAGTATTTAACATTTTTCATGAGAACTGAGCATTTTCTCACACGCGTACACCCACATTGTTAATTTTTAACAAGTAAATATGGATTTCATCTGCTATTGATGGGAAAAAAAGGCTTTTCCATTTATTTTCTGAGAAAATAATAGTTACTGAAGCATAAATTAAGCTTGGCCAGCAATAGATATAGTTTATTGAACACTGGGGAATACTTAAAGGCCATTTGGCTTCCTTTTCCGAGAAAGAATASAGGCTGCATCAGATATATTTTAAAAGGTTTACTTGGATTGTTATGAGTCAGGGAAGGTGACGTTTGGTTTCTTTGTTTAGGAATTGCTGTGTAGCATTTAGAAAGGGATATATTTGTGAAAAGAGAATGATGTTCTCTACTTCCCAGCAATGCTATTTCTTTATCCCTAATCTGTATAAACTCAAATATTTCTGTTTACTGGGAGATCAAAAATTTGAAAGGAGTGGTGGATCTCAGGTGGGAGAAAGGTACCATGCGTTGAAAGCAAGTTCCTGCTACAGCTGGAAGGATGCTCTTCCATTTGAAATGAAGTACTGTTACTCTGTTAAACCAAAGAGGGGAATCTGAAGCCTTTGCAATAGAATTGTTTTATTAATTGGTTGCACAGTGTTATTTAAAGAAACCTACTTAATTTTTCTTCTGTCATGTTCATGTATGTACCTATGATTCATCAGTTTAGAGAGGAGTGCAGTCAGATCAGCTGAGGAGGAGCATCCTGGATTCAGGCAGATGCCAATCAAAGCTGGGAAGCCCATTTCCAGTGACATTGCTGAGCACAGGGATGGATACATGCTGGAGTTCACTTTGGAATGCAAATGTTGCTGCAAAAGGCCTCAGGSTTTTGGCTAAGGAGCAGCAGGGAAAGGGCTCCACCTGAGGAGCCCAGGTTTGACACAGTTGGATGGCATCCAGCTTGGAGTGTCACTGTGCCTTCCTGTAGGAGCTGGAGTTGCTGATAACTAATGAGGACTGTCCCCTGTTCAGAGTGCGTGCTGACAGCATGTCACACAGCACCRGTGTAATACAAATAATAGGATTTTGCTCTGTTTTCTTTATTTCTCTTTGTTTCTTATATTTTTAGCTGCTTGCTGCAAGAGATGGGTCTCTGGATTGCTTGCTCTGGTGCACACACTCCTTCTTTTTCTCTGGCTGTCTCTCTCTGTCTCTTGACAGGTGTAAGGAGGATCCTAAATATAGAAGCCACCCGTCAGTTGGCTTCAGCAATCAGCAAGCACTGATTTAGTATTTCTCTTAACCAGCTAAGCTCCAGAAGGGTGTTTCTTTTAAACATTTATCAATTTATTCCACTGCAAGCTTTCTTTAGAATTATTAAAAAATACCAGATTATCCTACAGTGTGARGAATACTATTAGCAGTCATGTTTCAGAAATTATGGTTGTCAAGAAAGGCTCTTGCAATGGAAAGGAGAAAAAAAAAGAACTCCCTTGTTTTAGCAGTTTTGTTAAAGGTGCAGTACCTCATTGGGGAAAACGCTGAGACTAGGTGTAAGTACAGTCTTCAATTTTTAGATGAACACACTTTCAGACATAAGTACCTGCACATTTTCCTATGAATTTTTCCTTATGGAAGAGACTTTAGGGCAAATGTAATGATTAGCTGGGATTTACTTTGCTGTACACAGAAATTAGGCATGTGGTGAGAAATGGAGGTGTCTTAGTACTGAATATTTACAGTGCTCACTAAAAGTATTTTTAACACAAACAGKTTTTTTTTTTAATGTTACTTTATCCTGTGGTTGAGGTCAGCACAAAAATACTGATTCTCAAAAATTAACTGGCCAAATTTAATATATTACCACTGGAAAAAGTTCTAAGTAGAATATTTGGGGAAAAAAAAGAGCTGCAACACTGCATTAAAGACRATGTAAACATTTTCGTTAGTTTGCAGGCTGGAGTCTCAAATTCTTTCTCTTCCTTGTGACCAGCTTMCATTAATATTCATAGAAATCGTTCACAGCCTACAGAGGACAAGATAGTAATTCAGTCTAATTGTGGCAAGTGAGTTGCATGTGATGAAGACCCTTTTTGATATTGATGTGCTTTGATTTTTTGTTTTATGATTGTGATACACTTCTATTATTTAATACATTTCTAATATTCTAGTGTATTAAACATTGTGTTAAACACGGACACAAGAGACATCAGTGCCTTTATGTAGTTCAGAAAGGCAGTAGTACTTTTTTGTGATAGTTGTAGTGGTTACATGTGGTCTGTCTGGTTGTGAAAATTCTGTGGCAAAATATAGCATGTGTTTGTTATGCTTATGTAAGATTTTATTTTTGGCAACCAGTGCTTTCTATACCCAGCCATGAGAAACAACCTGCTTCGCTATTTCTTTTTTTACTCTTCTATAAATTGGTTTAGTTTATTGGAATGTTCTGCCATGTCTGGGACATCTGCTTCCCTGGTTGGTGGAGCATGATTCAAACCCCAGAAAGTAAGAGGGGTGCTAGGTGAAATAGCAGGACTGGCCCTGAGAAAAGGAAAAATGGTATAAGATAGAACACGTTTCCAGTGGAAGGATGCCTTTTCAGATTTGGCACAAGGGATTCTGGGATAAGTCAAAGTCTCTTAGTGCAGATAGTTTCAAGCTTTATACCTGAAAATCCAAACTGCATCTAATGTGCCTTCTGGGTGGAAGCTCTTTTACATTTCACAGATCAGAATTTGAACTCACTGAAGTCTAGTAGTTTTGCTTATGAGCTTTACTTTTTGCATTTAAGGAAAACTGATTCTTCCTCRGTGTGGACTCATGTAACCTGACTGTGACTTCTCAGAGCAGCAAACCAGAGTTGCCATAAGCTGATGCTRCAGCTACCAGAGCTGTTACAGTTCTAGCTGTAACCAGCAGCTACAGGTGTAGGCAAACATGTCTTTGTTGTGGTGTGAGCCACCAGGTTGGAAGGCAAAACTGCTTCTTTGAAAATCCTTGTGCATCTAATACCTAGAATTTTAATCTCTTCTCAGTCTTCCTATTTTTATTTTTTTTTTCATTGTAGCACTGTGGGGTTTTTTTAGCTAGAAGTTTATTCTCTCTTCAGTCCTCCAAATTTATTTTTACTGTAGGAGGATTTTTTTTTAGCTTGCTAGAGACCTGGCTAGATTCTTTCTGCCTTTGGCACATCATTTAATGAATACAGCAAGAAGAACTTTTCTGCTGAATTTTATCTTACCAGCCTGGTGTTTACTAGACAGAAAAGGTGGTAGTCTCCTCTCATGAGCACTGTCACAACATACAGGAGTGTGTTGTGGCTGTATGTCTACGTGGTTCTTCTTTGCCCTTTATCCAGGGCAGAATCCACGTATTCTACTTTCACCTTTGTATTTTCATACTCTAGATATATTTTATAAATAGAATAAAAGATTGAACTAAGTGATTTTTCCATTAACCCCCAAGAAGATTAAATCAGGTCCATATCAGAATTATGTGAAAAAATTTCCATTTTGTACTGTATATCATAAAACTAAAAAAAAATAATGCTTGTGCAGGAAAACTCATACTAAAACAGCTCCTAGCAAAAGATAAGGAAAAAAACCCAAAACAAACCATTTATTTTGTACGAGTTAGGAAACTATCTTTCTAATAAAAAACCCTTTTTCTCTACTTGTTTGTCTGTCTGTCTATCTATCTATCTATCTATCTATCTATCTATCTATCTATCTATCTATCTATCTATCTATCTATCTATCTATCTATCTATCTTTTGATATTTCTATCCATATAGCTATTTACTGGGATGAAGCTGAGGATAAGAAACAGTGCCTATAACTGGATTAAGGATCTAAGAGGGTTACAAAGAGGATATATGGGTACTTTGTGAGCAGAATGACTAAGATTGTTGATAAAAATAGACCAACTGCTCATGTTACATGCTTGGTAATACTGTGCTTGAAGTGCAAATATATGGAACAAAAAGAATCACTGGCATTCTGTAGCATTAGGTAGGGATGGTTTGCAGTGCTGATAGTGACACAAATGTGTTTGTCGAAATGAAGAGAGGAGGAACTCTAGAAGCAGAGTGGATAATCTGTTATGCTGAGCTGGTTTCTGAAGTGACACTCACTTTTGTATGTACATTTTGGGGACAAGGAAGGTTTTATCTCCCTTTTCTGTGCTGGTCATTAGAACCTGGCCAGAGCAGTTGGGGGGATTATGCACAAGCCTCAGGCTTTTTCAGACAGCAGAGTTAAAGACTAGAAGTATAAATCTTGACAAAAGCACAATCAGTTATGATTTTCCCACAGAGAAAAGGAGCCCTTCACTGTTTTCAAAACAGACCTGTGACTAACAGCTAGCTGTATAAATAATGGAGATCTTGCATCTTATGTGATACATGAGAATTATCCTCCCAAACTACATGGCAGTTCCTTAAGCAAACAAAGTGTTTGTTTTTGAAAGGTCTGGATAGTTTTAAAAGGTTTTCTYTACTCTCATTTGATAGTACTTTAGTATTACTAGAATTTATATTTAAGCAATTTAACACCCTCAGACTGGGAGAATATCAAGTATTTTATTTGTTAGCATGAAAGTAGTGTATGTCCTCATTGCTGAATTCTAGTCACTGCTTTTAAAGGTAATGCTGAACAAAATCCTCTTCTTGTGAGGCGCCATACTTTTAGTGCAGCAGTATTTTGGGTTYGTATCCTATGAAATAGAATTCTCCATGGCAAGAGCTCCATGGAAGAGGCCAAATTCAGTGCTGCCAAAGTGAAAGGTTCAGAAAACAGATGGGCTGGATGGCGTTTTTAAGAAGCAAGGAAGAACTGTGATCCATGTCTGAGTGCAAACCTACGCTGTGGCAATTACATAGTATCATTTTTCTGTAATTTCTGGTTTAGGATTTACAGGCTCTCAGAACATGTAGGTCAGACATATGCCTCCCGTTTTCCTTTCCTTCAGGAAAAAAAAAAACAACAACTCATGTTTCTAAATGTTTTTCTTTGTGTTGAAGATTGAGACTAGTTTAGCTGTTAGGAACATTACTCTTTGATGAAAAAGCCCTACCCCAGGTCTCTTCTGACACCTCCCTTTGTTCTTTTTTGTAAAGCTACCATTCATTCACAAAACGTTTTCCATTCCAGACTAAAACTCAGATACCTCTCCTAAGAAAATGAAAGAGTTGGTACTTCAAGCAAACAGGCCTTAAAAATTGAAATTATTATCTCTATTAAGAGAAAGCAGCAAACAACTGTGTGCAGATAATATAATTRTGTGTGCTTTTAAAAGCAATTTATAGATCCAGAGTCTTAAGTATTTAACCGCAAATTCATTTAGAACATTTATCTCGATGCTATGACAGTGATGTACATGTGCACAGCATTTTTCAGCAGATGATGGTCAGAGGGCAGGATTTCCCCCAGTGTCCCTGCGTGTGGCAAAGAGTGGCTGGCTACAGCTCTGCCATCCTGCTCTCAGGTGCTGGAGAGSCAGTGCTGATCCAACAGCTGTACCAGTGTGTCAGTGGTATAGAAAGCATAGGTTGCAAAAGGCAGAGCAAGTCTGGTATAAGTTCACAGCTTTCCCCTGTGAGTATATATTCATATAGGCCAGGACATCTCAAATGCAGGGTAAACTATGCTCTCCCCAGCAAAACTTTAATGGAAGAACTACCCTATCTCTTTTTCAGGGAAGACTTAACTGGAAGTGCAGGCATCATTGTACTTSACACCTGTGTGCCTCTGTCCTGGGGAAACTACTCAGTGCAGTGTATGATGCTAAACTGAAATGTCAACATCAGCACAGCTATAAACCCATCAGCTACAGACACAAATGCAGAACAACTGAAATACTCATGTATAAACCTTCTGGGCCCTGCTGCCATCAGGGAAAGGAAATAGAGAACCCCACAGGAAAGTACTCTGTGTTCTGAATAGCCACTCACTTTTAACCATGGATAGCCTTTATGCTTATTGCTTTGTTTGCAAACTTCTCTGACCACAACATCCCATTTCCAGTTCAAGAATTAATCCCTTGATGGCTGAGGCACAGGGGTGGCAAATGCTCAAGCAGCATGATCTTCTTAAGAGAAGAGTGAATATGCCAGAGTTGTGTCTCTGCTGAGGGCTCAGTGGGGCACTTACAGAGACTCCTACCTGTGGCTTGTCCAAACACGTACAGTTTTATTTCATGCCTTGTAACTGTAGGGATAGGATGGGGAGGATTAAAGGGACGACTTGCCACCTGGTAGGGCAACAGCTTGAGCATCTCAAGTTTGCAATTAGTCTTTCTAAGGAGAGGTTTGTAAGATCTTGTGAATCAATTATGCTCAAACTAATCTTGGGTTGTTTGATTAAGGAATTTAATCTAGATTTCTGAAATTGCTAAGAACCTAATGATAAAAAATATAAGTAACTTCTGTAATTCAACTTTTTTCACATTTCCACATTAAGAAGTTAAATTCTCAAAACTAATCACACAGCAACACAAATGCTTCTTATGTATGTCCTTTGTGGAAGATTTGTTTGTTCATAAGTCATGATGTTACAGCAGGCAACAGACAGTAAATGTATTTCCCACAGGCTTACAGGCCATGTGAGGACTGCCTGGAAGCGCAGCCCTGGCACTCCAGAACCGTGTAGCTCTCAAAGGACAGCTGAAAAAGGGTGGCAAGACAGCACAGCTTTGTGTTCACTGCACTTTATGTGTTAGCTTTTGGTGTTGAACATTCAACTTTTTCAAGAGGTGTCGAAGATTTTTCTATTCCTAGTTCCAGCAAGAGCCCCAAAGAGGATCTCTTCTGGAGCTGTTGATACAGTGTGGCTTAGGGCGACRTGCCAAAACGTAGCACTTCATAAACAGTCACCACGTTTTTAATGGTTTTCATCAGGAGACATTTGCTGCTTGTCAAAGTGTCAGTCTGACATCTAGAAGGACTGAAATGCACACTGAGAACAGCAGCACGGGCAGGGCTTTGTCAGCTGCTTCCATCCAWGCTTTCTAGCATTGACAAAAGTATTAATTTTAGTGGCCCCCAGTCCCATTGTAATTCTTAAGTCTCTCAAGAGCAAAGTGTCAGTTGTGGACATGGTGCAAGTGTTGCTGATGTTGCTGGAGAGCAATCCCAGGGCAGCTGTGAGAGTCAGCTGCAGTGTCTGACGTGCACGTGGCCACCTCTGAAGGATGGCTGGAGGCATTCCTAAATACTTGCTGGAGGTGTCACTGGCTGTCTCTCTCGATCTTTTCCRTCCTCTTTAATGTGCTTTGTCACCTCCTGTAGATGTGAACTAACTCCAGCCAGCCAGACTGTGACTCTRTTTCTGCAGTACTCTTGCTGTTCCTCTTGATGCTGCTCCCTTGTCCTGCACAAGGAACATAAAGCAGTGCAGGGGTGAGAGGGGATGAACCTTGGCTGTGTCCTCAGTGCATTTGTTATGCAACTTAGTCAGTAAAGGGAGCTGGCAGATGAGATTCATTCCTGAACTAGTGTGTGACGTACAAAGTCGAATTTCACAGCAACTGCTCTCGCCCAGTTCTGACATCGAGCRTCGTGACAAAAAAAGTCATGCACTTCTTTTGTGCTGCAAGGACATATTTGTTCTGTCTCTGCAAGGAAGGAATAATGACAACTGCCTGAATCTGCAGAGATTCAAGTGCTTCCTCTGTAGCCTTAGACTGGAACTTGGTTTCCTCGACTCTCTCTTCTGAACTGCAAAGACTAAAAATACAGGGATGCTAAATTAATTTCAGATTTTAAAGCACAAAGATTTTAAAGTAGTGGGCACTATTTTAATGTTTCGTAGACTACTGCCTGCATATATATAAATACTTGTCTTCTTCAATTCCATTATAAAAAATCCAGTATTACATTAAAAAAAAATCCAACATAAAATATATTTATATGACACAAGCTTTCCTTAGCAGTGGGGAAAATTAGTCGCAGTGTGATTCAGGTGTACTAAACATAGACATTCCTGTACAAACTGCCACTTTTTCTGTGAAACCTCTCCTTGTCTTTCAGCAGCTGGAAAGATTGAGCACCTTTTCTCCACAGATAAATAAAAGCGAGAAGAAGCACTCTGTTCCATTTACACTGGAAGGCAGTTGATCATAAAACTAGTGTTCTGGTACCTAGTTCTGGATTTATTCACTCTCAGCTTGTCATCTTCCTCAGGCATGCTGTGGTCMTGGTAATTCTTCTTGGACTGGGCTGTTGCTGCTAAATTCATGACAGTTCCTCGTGGATCAAGGCTGATAGGTGACTGTGGAGTCCAGTCAAGAGAATGAGACCATTTTTTAACAAAATACTGTAAATATAATGAGATTAGTGTCAAACTGTTAAAGAAGCAACTCATCTGATCTGCTTGCAGTTTGAGCCTGGATCTAGTAATTAATTTACATATAAAAGATTTCTTTTGGAAGTAAAATCCGATACAAAAAAGATTCCAGGAGCTTTGTCGGATTAAAATCCCACCTCAGTCTGAACAGATCAATAGACTCAATGAAGACTTAACCATTTTACAGAAACATTCAGATTTTTTGTAGTACAGAATTCAAGAAGGTTTTTTATATGAATGTGCTGCTATGGTAGACTATGAAAATAGTATTTCTTGAATGAGTGAACCATGAATACAACTCATCTTTTTTTTTTTTTTGTTTTTTTTTTTAAGATGCATTTTCTTTTTCTGAATTTATAAACTTATCCCAAGGGGCACACTTATCACACAGATTTTAGTAATCAGTAAGAGTTTAAAAACAGTATAGATTATAGCTGCACGTCTGACAGTTGTGTCTCAAAAGACTATATAGAAAAATTTACAAGAAGTGGGGAAAAGAAGGAAAGTAAAAGATTATCACAGCAGTTGAGGAATACAAAAGGATTCAGATTCCATACTTGGAAAATGTCAAATAATGGTAAAACAGTATACAAGAAAACCCCTCAAAGGCTATAGGGCCTACAGCAGCAAAACTTAAAAAAGATTTGGTCAAGCAGAATCCTGAAAACTAAACGCAAATTTGAATTCTTTTGATTTTAATGTATGTCTTTAAGACCGTGGGTCAATAGAAAAGATGACTACTCAGTTTTCATCAGCCAGCCATGTCCCCAATCTCAGAACCTTTGAACTTCATTATCCCCCAGCAGTTGTCAAGCTGTCACCTTTGCATATCCCCCAGGAAGCATGAGAAGAGTGCTAGTTAGACTTACACAGTCTGTCAATGTGCAGGTCCAGGCAGAAGATGTTTTAGAGTTCTAAAGGGACAGCCTTGGAATTTGTAGAAGTGATTGTTATGATTTAACCCCAGCCAGCAACTGAGCCTCATCCTGTCCTTTGCTTGTAAAAATAAACATTCAGTCAGTTTGAAAATCAGTCTATTTCACCACGTTTTGCACACCTGTGCAGAATAATTACACTGTTAGAAAACATAACAAATAAAACATGCAAATTTAGGACATTAAATGTAGACTTGTAGACACCTTTCATAGTGCATTTGATTTCTCTCTGCAGCTTGTTAGGAAGAATGAGAGTATGAAAAACTAGGAGAYAAGACAAGGATCTCTTTAAAGATCTAAAAATTAGAGTGTAAACCTTTGGAAAAGGTTGAAAAAGCTACATGTATGTAGTTCAGAAGAGGGAAGACTGTAGTCATGCTCTATATATAAACACCTTTAAGATACTGATATAAGCAAGGAAAAGGGGTTCCTAGAAGAAAGCAGTAAAATATATATCCTTAAACTAAGGAGCAGGGCAAGAGGAGAARTATACATACAAAAAGGTTTTAGATCATAAGCGAGAATAGAGAGTGGGATAGACAACCACTGGGAYGAGTAATTTCTGAAGACCTACATAAAGATTCCAGCAACCATCATCACCTGTGTTATTGCAGTGTTTTGTTTTACTTATCCCCCATCTGTGAGATCAAAATCATTCCTTGCCCTCTGTGGTGCTGTGAAATGGGGTGCTCTRGTGCCACAAAGATGACATAACTGTAGCCAGGGAACAGCAATATGGCTCACAGCCCATGAGTGTGACTTTGTCACAAAACATCAGTAATGATAACGAAAGTAACATAATTAGCTGGCAGATGATGGCTTTGTCCTTGGGCCATGTCTTCCATGTGAGTTCAACTGGGTAAGAGTCAATTGTAGGTGGAGATTTGTGTTGCAGGTATTTCATAGCAGAGCCTGTACTACCATCACAATGACCCTATAATAATTTTCTTGGAAGATGRGGCAGAGTTCACTCTGATGTGTTTATGGTGTGATGGTGAAGTTTATATTCATATGACCTGAATTTTCTCTTTTCCTGGAAAAATGATAAAGAAGTTAAAATACTTGTACCAGCAGCTTTTCAGGACTTGCAGCAGGTAGTATGGTGACCTAGAGCACAGATTAGTGTGGCTGCCTGATTTCACTTTCTGGTTCATGTGACACTTTGCACAGGAATTTCTGTAGTCAGCACATGACCCCTCCTCCAGCTCTGGGGCTATGTTTCATTAGAGAATTTCCTGACCAGCTGAAGGACATAATTCAGTAAGGACTCAGACTCAAAGGATGAAGAGAGTAGTGATTGCCCACATGGAGTAGGCATTTTATTTCCATTCAACCACTTTAAATAAGATCAGTTTTTCAAGCCAGTCTTGTGTTGAAGAGGCTGAAAGAGAAAAGGCCAATAATCTGTCCTGATTGTTCTTCTGGCTGTCGGAGCCTGAGCACCACAATGCTCCTACTTATCCCTTTTTTATTATTTCTGCTTCTATTTTATTAGCAGGATTTCTTTTATCTGCCACTGACCCTTACAGAAGCTGCTTATATATGTCCTTTTCAGAATGATGATACAAGTTTGCAGTGTCCTCAGAATCAGAAAGATCTAACCTGTAAATGCAGTTGTTGACTGCAATGTGAACAATGTTGACTTTGTTCACAGAGCTTTATACAAGACAAGCATRAAATGTGTGAGACACAAAGCTTTATGTGTTAGACTCTCTAAGAAACAAAAGGTAATTCTGGGAATAAGAAATTACTGGGTCTTCACAGTAAAGACCAAAACTTTTCTCCACAGAAAACCAAATAAGTTCCATGTCATGTCGCGCAATCATAGACAGAAATAAGCAGAAGCAATTTGTCTTTTGTATTCTGAAAAATTATGAAATTAATATCTTTTGTATCAACTGGCACGGGAGTTAAACAGCTGTGTAAGAGTAAGTTGAAAAGAATTGCTTTGTTGTCCAAAGAATTTTGGTAAGAATTTCTTTATCTTCAGCTATCTAACCCTCCCAATTCAATTTTCAGGTTTCCTTCCTTAGTGGGAAAAAAACAAAACAAAACAAAACAAAAAWCCCAAACAAAAAAAMCAACTAAATGAAAGTTGTCAGTCCTAGCTGACACTTGAAGGTGAATAGATACTGTTTGAAAATAGTACATAGGGCAAGATAATTTTTTATCAAACTTCTCAAAAATATTAAACTGCTCTTTAGATTCATATGTTTTGCTTTACATTGCATCAGTAGACCATAACTGGGACTGACAGAAAACCAGTGAGGCTGGAAAGGAATAAACAGAAACTTTGACAAGAAATTTTTAGATTTAAAAACATGTCAGATTTTTTTTTTAAATGTTGTTTATAGCTAAGACATTCTATTTTTCATAATTCATGATCTTTAATGAATAAATATTATTTGTAAATGAAGGACTTAGAATAAATTTTTAAACCTAAATAACTGTCAGAAATGTCTCTGTGCAAAGGCTTCCATGAAATTAGTGTCCAGATAGTGCATGTTTTTTTATAGTGTGCTAATGAATTTTTGTGACATTTTTCCAAGAAAACCTGATTTATCACTTCTAGAAAAAATCCTGTTTGAAGGCAGAAATTTAAAGAGTGATGCCTATATGCAGTAGTGAGCACGTTGCTCTTCTGAATGTGATGAAGATGGAAGATTGGCTATTTCATGTGACATGGAGGTGTGTTGTTCCCAGGAGCCACAACCTGAGTTAGTCCCAGTGCTAAATCCCAGCTGGTTCTACCCAGCACCAGAGGTAACTGGGATGTCTGCATTAACCCCATCAGTCCCTCACCAGAATGGATGGCACTAGACCTGGAGGACAGAGCAGGAGTCTCTCAATAAACAGACTAAGGAGTGAACAACACTGTGATCTGAACGTCCCTTTGCCTCTAGAAATGGTTTGTGAGGCCACAGGTTATGGGATATTGACAGGGCCAATATTAGAGAGCCACAGTGTTATGTCTTCACTGATAAAGAAGCTGCTGGTTTCTGAGCTGGTTGAACTACAGGCCCTTTGGAATAGATGCCAGAAAGACAAAATTAAATGGGTAGAGGTGATGTTCACACTTACTCTCCTGTGACAGGTAAAACATTGGCACAGGTTCTAGAAAGACAGAAAAAAATCATATTGCTCTTGAAGTTTTATTCTGCACTCAATAGTATTTCAGTCTTGGGGATCTGGCTTGCCAAGACACTTGACCACACTGCATGAGGGTGAGCACGTGTGCCAGGCAATTTGTTTGAAGGTCATTTTCGTAAATATGATATTTAATAACAGTTTTACACCTCTGCAGCAGCATCAGGATTTTCTAAATCTCTCTGTGGCTGCCTGAAGCCTAARTATCAACAGATACTGTGCAAGCAACATATGGTGAGGTTCCAGTGGAGTAATTTGTTAGCAGAGTAGTTGTCTTGCTTGAGGTGCAGATTTCTGGCAGGATAGTCTCCTTTTTTTTTTCTTTTTTTTTCTTTTTTCTTTTTCCTGTTTTTTCTTTTTTTTTCTGTTTTTCTTTTTTTTTCTTTTCTCACTTTGAACACTGTTTTACTCACCAAGAATAAAAACTTGCAGAGTTTCTGTTTAACATAAGGAATGGATAAAATATYCTCAGTAAGTCCAGGTATCACTTTTCAAGGTTGATGGTGTTTGTAATAATTAACTAAGCYGTGAGCCTGCAGGCCAAACTCTTATCTGAGCTAACCCTTTGCAAGCATTAGGTTCTGTGTGGTTTTAATTTTTTTTTCCCAACTGCTTAACATCTGCATTGTTCCTGATACCTGTTTGATTCTTTTTGTTTTGATAGCTGTCCAAAGTCCTCTGCTGAGAAGGTGAAATGATGTGAGACAATTGTATTGCCAGGGCTGTGAGGTGTTCCCCTGTAAGGACAGGGCCTGTCAGCAGGGATCGTGTGTCACGTGTGTGACACATGGCACTTCTGCTCTGCACCTCAGCTGTGAAACGCTGACAGAAACATCAGGGTTTTGCATATGACCGAGGTGTTCCTTTAGGCTGGGAGAGTGTGTGTGTGGGCAAACACAAGCTCACTTTGCTGGAGCAGCAGAWTGTGCAGAGCCCAGGCAGCGGCCGTGCTGGGCTGGCTCGGCGGGCAGGTGGGGAGGCTGGTGTGACAGCCTGGCCATCAGGCAGGGCTGACACAGGTTGTAGGGTGGAAATGGCTCTTCTCCAGCCAGCTGGAAGCAGAATTTCCCAAGAAGATTCACACTTTTACAGATGACTTGTTGCTGCAGAGATGATCTTTGTACTCCCTGGTTTTGTTGTCAGATAGCATGGGTTATGGCTTGCCACATGTTATTGCAGAAGAAATAATTATTTCCAATAAAATTCAGTATTTGCTGCTGTAGCATGTTGTAGAACCCCTGAACAATATCTGTCCAAGTCAGTAAGCTGTTTTTTGCTACCAGCCTGTGCCAGGTTTCTCGAAGCCTCTTTCTCCCAGCTTGTCTCTCATTTATTTCTCTGGCTTATCTTCAAACCCTCTGTAATACTTGGGTCCTCATTCAGTCAACTTTCCTGTAGCACATCTTATCTGCTTCGTTATCTTAATTTGATAATCTTGTAAGATGTATTTGTATCAGTACTTTGCTGACGTGGAGATTAAGTTACGCATCCTTTTAAGTTCTCCCCATGAAAATCAGCTCTGKGTTCTCCTCAGCACTAGATGTGGAAGATAATTATAATGCTTAAAATCCCTGCATTGATTTAAAGGACCCTCCTGGCCATGGAATATTGTTGTTCTTTTCAGGAGGAAAGATTAAAAAAAAAAAATAAAGTTTTTAGGTTCCCCCCTATCTGGCAAAGGTTTATCAGATGTAATATAAATGCAGCCTATTCTGGCTTTTTGGAGCAGTGCTCTGATTTCTTACGTAGGTACAAATTTTATAATATTRTGTTAGAGATTGTCTCAGCAATATTTTTATAGGTAATTTTATGTGTGCTTCAACATCTTTGTAAAGCTACCTCTTTTGAAGCATGTAGGAGCTCTTCCCTTTTCCTCATTAAACTGGTATATCACAGGTCAAACTTTGCTCCTAAACGACTCTTTTGCTTATCAGAATAATCTGTATCTACATGAGAAAATGCAGGCTGAAACAGCAGCAAAAATCTATTCACCAGTCTGCAGTGCAGGTCCCTAGTTCTTGCCATGGAGCTCTTCTTTGCACTGGATTTYTAATGCCTTGAGTGGAACTTGTGTATGAGATGAACAGGAAATACACAGTGGGATGATGAGTAGATACATGCCCTGCAGTGTAGAAATTTGGCCATTTTTATTACCTAGTGAAGGGAAGCTGATGCTGCCACTGTCTCTTCTTTGCTCTATTAATTGTAGATTTGGTCTGCAGTTCTGTATTGTGGTCCTTGTGGGAAGGTGCAAGTTATTTTGTCTCATTACCTTTTTTGGTTTCCATGCAGTTACGTGAGGCTTCTTATACAGAACAGTTCACAGGATTAAGGACTAAGTTAAGGACAGGGRAATATTAAAATGGATTTTAATAGTCTAATACAAAAATATTAGATCCTTATTTTCTTGATAGAGTGACGTATTGCAAGGTATGTCTCTAAATCTCCCTCCCTCCTCCCATAGAAATGCGTGTGGGTTTATTTACAGCAGTCGTTTGACACACATTAAAAAGTAATAAAGACATGAGTTTGTGAAGTACCTTGTATGAGAGTAGAGAAAAACTCTTCTATTAAAAACAGAGAGTGAGAAATAGTTGAACTATATCCATTAACTATTTGTATTTATTGCTAAACAATTTCCAGAATAATTGTGAAATTGAGATGTATTACGTTCTTCTGTGACTTCTAAAATGTTTTGAGAAGTAATGCTTTGATATATTCATGAATTATTGCAAAAGACTTATCTGTAAAGTTGTGTTTATCTGTAAAGTTGTGTGTRTATACAGATACATACACAGACATACGCAGCCATTTCAAGAACTCAGAGATTTGTTTAAAACTACTGGGAAAATACTAACATTTCTTACACAGTTTCTTTTTTGCTGCTGAAAGTTAGAAATACTTTATTACTCTTCTGCATATAATTGCATCACGTTTAAAAAAACCTTTGAAAAACAGCTGTACAAACTATTTTATGGTTTTGTAATGAGCACTGGCTGCTGAATTCTTATATCCATCCAGTGGTCCCTGTCCTACATGAACACTTGAGTGCAAATATCCATCACTATAATTGATCTTAAAGCACACAGGGTTGAAACAGGAACTCATCAAATTCCCCAAAAGAATTTCAAACAGAAGCTGCAATTACTGTTGTTTGGTTGCTTCCAGCATGTCAGACTCTGTATTATGAATGCCTTTACTTCGTGCAGCAAAGTGTTCATTCTGTTGCAAGGAATTCTGGTTGTTTACTGCTAACACCCAAAGACTGTGTTGAACATTTTGGATATGTGCTGTGATTTTCCTTGAGGTGCTTCCTTATTTAGTGATGCAATTTTAATGTGTGTCATTAGTTACAGTGGCTGTCTACCTAAAGTTTTTGGTTATACAGAATCATGGAACTAATCATGATTGTGAAGGCAGTAGATAACCAATAAAAGTCGGTGAAAGTATTTTACAGCTTTCCATCTTTTGGAAACAGGGCTATGTGAAAAAAGTACAGACAACAGAGAAATTATATGTTTGCTTTCAACAACATTTTTGTGTTTCTCTGCTACCAGCTTTGAGGGTTTTTTTTTGTTCATCTTTCTCCTTTTACTTTGTTTAAAGAATTTTTAGGGAGAATGAAAATGGTTAAGTTTTGCCTGGAGCACATGTGTAACTTTGCTTTAACATTTTCAAAATTATTTTTTAAAAAACAAAAATAGCTTACTGAAATATCTATTGGTAACTCCATTTTTTTCTCTTTAGATAGGCTTCAGTGAGTGGAGTGAAAAAATCTTATCATTTAAGCCCTTGGACAGCAGAATTATTTGCAGTAAGATTTTTACTGGATCAACAGAATTTGGCTGAAAGGAACCTGTCATATCATCCAACTTTTCTTTGCTTAAGGCTAAGACAGTGTAAAGTGAGTCTTAAAAAATAAAAAAAAGTCTACCATAAGTGTGTCTCGTAAGTAATAGGAACTTGAGTATGTGGCTGATGGAGCAGGTAAACTATTGAATAGACTGTGCATAGTCACAGAAATGACTATCAAAGGATTAACAGAAGTCTRCACAAACCACCTGTAACACAAACCACAGAAGATGTGTGGACCAAGAGACATCTCAGAGGGAATATAAAAGCACATAGCACAAATGAACCTCATGCAGTTTGCTGGGAATTGGGGCTTGGGAGTGTGTTTAGCATTTGGCTAAACCAATGAACTAAGTGGTGTCTATACGATAGAATCTCAGAACTGTTGGAAGAGAGCATGAGACAATGCATGAAGAAACTCATAATTTTGTGTAAAATAGAGCCATAGTTTGGATTATTTAGATCAGGCTACAAGACAGCTAACCTCAGCACTTTTTAGGCTTTCTGGCATGGTGCCAGAATAAAAATGGTGCCATGAATAAAAAAAAGCCCTATATGAGAAATCAAGTGTTAAGTTTTCTGAYTGTGTAAGGGGTGATATTTCCCTAGAGGAGATGTGAGTAGACACAGCTCTGGAAGAATTATCTGGGACCACTCCATGAGATCCTCTGGCCTGGAATGCCTAAGGTGGCGTGGGGAAACAGAGACCTGTTTGTTTCTGAGTTGTCCTGTGCTTAGGGGAGAGGCAAGCTTGGAAAGGATCAGGGAGCACCTTGTTTCATCCATAATCAGATAGTTTTGGAAAGAAATAATAAAATAATTTATCATTTAAATATAGCCCTATACAAAGCTATTTGTTGGCTTTTCTTTTGAAATTTTAACTAGCATGTTTGTTGCTAATGTCAGTTTTTCCCAGTGGAATAGTCGGATTTGTCTTTTGGTGTTGCCATAACACGTTTGCTCTGGAAGTTGTTACACCAAATCAACTTATACCAGAGTAAATGTACTGCAAAATAATGTAGCATAAGATAACTCTTTCACTGCATCAGCTGAGTGCTGATTTGAGTGGATGTGGAGAGATACAACTGCTCTTAATGGCTTTGCTTGCTGCTTTGCTTTGAATATCAGGGGGATGGAGAGGTTAGGGGGTTTGCAGAACTAAGATATTTCTGCTCCCACTTACTTGCCCAAAAGTCTAGCAAAGCCATGACCCAGATGGTGATTCTTTTCATGGTTCTGCCATGATTTCCTTTATGATTTGGCAGGTCAGTTGTAATTTGTTTAGCCTTTCAGGAAATACCTATTTGGAGCTTGTAGTGTTGACAAAAGGCCAATAAGCATAACAAAGAGGGTGGTCCCTTTCACTTGTCCAGATGACTGATAACAAATAAAAGGTCGACTTCACGTTTCATAGGTCACTTACTTTTTTTTTGTGGGAACAAAGTCGATCTGCCCACTTTCCCTCCTCTAGAGCAATACCGATGGACTGTGTGAATGATGATGTGACTCCTTGTGCTGACATGCTTTTTGGGTTGGCATTTGAAAGGACATGGCAAAAGTCAACAGTCAAAGGCGCAAATGTGCACTTGCTAAACCTTAAGTAATTTTAGGCGGAGGAAGAGACAACTTCAGGGTTATCCCATCAGATGTGGAGAAGAGAGAATACTGCAATCTCATTATCAGGTTTCACAGTTTCGTAGTCCAGAACATGCTACTTGATTATTTTGTATCTAGCGCTGTCAAGGGTATGGTAACTGAGCTGCCAATACCTTGCTTGCACAGAAAAGCCAATAGCCATCAGATACTTTTACAGCACATTTTCAATATCTCATTGTGGTATATCATAAAAAGAGAGTGTGTATGGAGAAACCCCTTGTATTGCAATATTAAAGTTTGCATATATGGACCTTTCTTCTCAGCTAACACTACTTAGGGTACAGATACCCAAATATGACACCATCTCGAAGAATTTAATTACTTTTGTGCTGAAAACTCTTACTCTGTTCTTTGGCCTTTTCATGTTTTGCCTCCATTTATTTTATCAAGAGCTGTTATTAACTGTCTCAATAAAGGATTTCTGCAGTGTTGAAGAACATGATAACAGACGTGTATTGTGTGTGCAGCAATGCTTTTCTCATTGTCTGACACTAGTGCTGCTTCTCTATTGGAAATTATGAGAAGCTAGTGTTTTATGATGAGTTTTTATCATAAACCACAGTTTATAAATGTCTGATTTTGTTGTTGCAATGTGAAAGTAATTTATTCAGAGAAACAGGAGAACTATAAAAGATTTATACACAATTAGGAGTTTAACTTGACTAGAAATATCAACATTTTTCTCCCCAAATGCGCTTCTGTGAAAGTACTCTCCTCTTTCCCTTTGAGGACATGCAGTAGCCTACATAAATCAAAGTATTAAGTTGATGAAATATTAAACACAAATTCTAAACTTTCATCAAAGTGGTCTGTTACCTTTGTAGGACTGAAAGCTATCTCATCCTTCTTATCTAAAGTATCATCAGTTGTACTGCAGGCAACAGATCTCACATAGCACTGCACTCTGTTCTAAATGAAAAGAGGTTATGTTTCAGCGACATGCTTAGAAAGGGGAAGAAATTGATAAAATTTTGATTGTGCTACTTTGTTTTGTGCTAAGGGCCTTTTAAACATCAGCTGATCTCAGAATGCTTTCAGGATGGCCTTCTGCAATTGTGATTGCTACTACACAGAAAGGATGTGCTAATTCTGCAAATGGAAGCTGATCAGATGTCTCTGTTTACCCTCTTCCACAGCCACACCGATCTGGTGGTTGTGGATGGGGCAGATTGGCCCAAACTGTTCTCAAACTCTCACTTGAATTTGAGAGGGGGGTTTTGTTGAGAGAGGCAGATTGACAATTTAGTGTAGGAATGGGTTTTTGTGCAGAACAGCCATGAGGATTTAGAGTCTTGTAAAAGCTCCTAAATCCTCATTGTATCATGTGTAGCCCATGATACAATCCTGAGTCCAGAAAGCCAAGTCCAGGCACTTGACTTACCCACACAATGGCAGGAGGCAGAAACTTCTAAATAGGAAATTTAGAAAACCTTTAGCAAGAATCTAAAGTAGATCATGCAAACGTCCCTTTAATTGTTGCTAATGTGATGGAGGTTGGRTACACAGATTCTTTAGACACTGAGAAATATCTCAACCTTGTACTAGGGAAACATTCAGAGATGGCATCTGTGCTCTGTARCACTAAGGACTGTGTAAAGTTACAATATAGGTACAGCCTCTATCTATAATCATGTAACAGAGAGCTAAAAGTGTATCAGTCAAACAAACCACTCTTAGTTCTTGCCAGATTAACATCCTTGTCTGCACACAAAGCACCTGCCTGTTACTGCTGCTTAACTTTCAGACAGTAAAATCATTGGGAGGGTTGATTGCCTTTAGTATCTCCTGAAGCTGGGCTAATACTTAAAGGGCCATTTTCAGCTCTCTCAATTAACYCAATTAAAGTCAAGGTAAAATAAAAATATTCTGAATATTATATGTAAGCATAAATACATTTCAAACCCCTTGAATCTGAGGCCTGATTGATGATTTCTGCACAYTCTAACTAGAACCTTTAACAAAATTCAGCTAATCAGGTTAGTGTTTGGTTGCAGGCAGTTTTACTGGAGTTACACGTGCTGTGTAAGGTGTTGAGGTAATACAAATTTATGAAAAATACCTCTGCGTGAGAGTATTTTGAAATAAGCAAATGACACACACCTTACCATGCTGTGAATTTTATTTTAACATGCATGTAATGGAAGAGGTAAGAAGGAACTTTGATATAGAAAATGMTAGCCTAACATGTCAGATGCAGAGAAAAGTAAAAAGAAAATTATGAGAAATATGYGTATGGAGAAGGTAACTGTACAGATTGTGACACTGTGAGTGATTGTCTGGCAAAGATATGGATGGCTCTGCTGTTTCAGATCTATMTTCATAGTGAACACAGTTGTACAAAAGTTTTTGCCTTCCCTCCCATCTGGAGAATGTTACTTATTCAGAGCTCTTGAGGCATTCAGTGTATCCTTGGAMTCTTGTATGTTGTCACAGCAAAATTGTATTGCAGTCTTGACAACCAAGAGAAATACGGAAACTGCACCTAGCTTAAAAGATTTCTTCATCTTCCTCTAATTGTATCGACAGCTTTTGCACTAAGCAATTTGGAAACTGCCTAGGGTAGCATTTTATAAATAAAATTTAAAAAGAAAAGTTGAAATGCACTTATTCACAGAGGTCTATCTAAATTAAGCAATTCAATCTTCTAGTTTGTGCTTTTGTAATATAAGAGCTATCCCTTCATTCCTGCTTTCTGTCCCTGCCATCTATTATTCCCTTCTACTTACCGACACCCAGCCAGGCCTAAATAAATGCAACATGACCCCCCAGAGTTGACATTWTCCCTGCATATCAAGCTATTTCTTATTTTCTTCTTTTCTGTTGCCTGAACCCTTCCTATATGTGTCTTTTAAATATTCTGTAGCTACTTGTGAYAACCCAGGTTGGAACCAAGGCATCTCTTTACTTGTCACAGTACAGACTGCAGCATGGGAGAGGCAGCCTGCGGTGGAGGCTTGTGTTCTTTGCATGATTACATTCAAATTACTGTTGTTTCTATTTGTAAACCCTTATATCCTCCTTCCTTCCTTCCTTCCTTCCTTCCTTCCTTCCTTCCTTCCTTCCTTCCTTCCTTCCTTCCTTCCTTCCTTCCTTCCTTCCTTCCTTCCTTCC
>QVAJ01000349.1:190800-234182 GCA_003546035.1 Mixornis gularis
CCTTCCTCCCTCCCTCCCTCCCTCCCTCCCTCCCTTATTTTAAAATGAGTGCTTTCCTAGATCAGTATCAGTGAATCTGTAATTGATTAGTAAATTGTTGGTAGTGCACTTCCTTCAGAACAGCTAACACCACTGTTCTGGATTAACACTTTTCTTAATCAAATACTGTTTATGGCTCTGAAACTTAAAACCCCAGTGCTTTTTACTGGGAATTGGAAACAGAGAACAAGGAGCTGGAAAAGAAAAAGGAAAGCACCTTCCTGACATGTCTGTTTTGCATAACACAAAAGGGCATTACATTAGCAGTTGACTTTTTTTCCTTTGCTCTGTGTAATGACTGCTAGAGATACTGATTTAATCAACCAACCATGCGAGTGCAATGATTGTGAACCAGATCGTTGTGAAGCAAACAAATGTTTCACAGTAAATTGCCAAGGGATACCAGCTACTCTGCTCTGGTTTTGCTCAAATAGATTGTCTTTTAAGCAGCTGCCTCATGAAAAGCCTTTGTTATGTATGGACCTTTAATCAAAATGTCACTAAATCCTGCATTCTGGGATGCTTCATTTGAAACACATCCAATGCTCTTATTTATTAAATTGTCCAGTGTCGAATCCAGCCACCATTATCCCTAGTAAGCAAAGATGGATGAGGGAGTGACAAAAAGCTTGTGTCACAGCTGAGATCAGTTGTGTGTGTGTGATGTCTTGATCTGTTTGTACGACCCTCTTGGGGACCATCGGGCAATTAAGTTCACCCATTTCAAACACGGCCTTTTCTGTACGCTCTGATTTGATAGGAGAATGGGCAATTCCCAGTAATGACTACTACATCAATTATATTGCATTGTATTGATGCTTAATTAGAGAATGTGTTGGGGAAGGGGACAACTGGAAGAGGGGAGGGTTGGCTCCCAAGTAAATGTCAGAGACCTTTCCTTAATAGCCTGTCTTTTTAATGTGCGTTGAATGCACTGACAAGCACTGTGGCCTCCTGACCTTCAAGCATTTACCCCTGCCTGAGAAAGGATAGTGAAGCCGCTTTGAGAAGGAATTGTTTTAGAGCTGAATTACATTTAGTGTCATTCTTGTTCAGCTTTACTGTGAAGTGACCCTTACAGCCCTTTAGCCCCGTGTGCACAGTTGGAAACCATTTCTGTGCCTGAGCYTTCTGAATCAAACACTTGCAGTCTCTTCAAACAGCCTTTCAAAAGGAAAACCCAAACATCATGAACATGAACTCTTATTTTTCTAAGGTTTATGTAAGTAATCCATGAGCTATCTGTAAGAGTTCTTTAAAAGAAAAATAATGAAGCCAAGGCTTTCGTATCACTCAAATAATGACATTAAACACTATCCTTCAAATCTCCAGTTTCTTCAAATTTAAGAAAAGTATCATACATCACAAATGGAGGATTACAGCAGAAATATAGAACCTGCACAGTTGTTTATGACTGAACTGGCCTGCAACACCTAACACCAGCCATTTCTAAAGGCTAATTTTCTAAAGAGGAAGATTGCAATATGGTTTTGGTGGTTGCTGGTTCTTTACAGGGTAATTGCATTGAATTTTTCTGGTAGTTTTTAGTATGTATTTCAGTATTACTTCTGATACACAGCTGCTCTAACACCCTGGAGAAACACYCATGGGTTTGATTCATCTAAGGTTCTCCTGCACCAGCCTGTGCAGGCATTGTCCTGATCCTGTGATCAGGAGTCCTGACCTCCTGTTTTCAAGACAGCAACACTGTCTTGAAACACTGTGKGGGAAACACTGACAACCTCTTGAGGAGAAAAAGAACACATTGCTTATTTCTCATATACTATTATCCTTTTCACACAGCCATTAATATGCATCTGCATCCCAGCAACAACGACGTGCCAGCTGTGCCTTTAGCAAAAACTCCGTGTAATTCAGCATGACTTTGTGAAATGGAAAGAATTTAAAGACAGCGTGGCTATCCTAATTTTGATGTTAATTTCTGTAGRAACTTAATATTCTGTGCCATTCTTTTGCCTGTGCAATAATCTCTGCTTTGCATCTTCTGTCGTGATATTTTACTATTTTTTGTTTAAATGGCAGCACTGAATGCAGATTGTGCATATCTTTCAGAATATGGAGTCAATTTAGGTCTTTCCAAAAAAAAGTTTCTTCATTACTCTAAATGCTATTACTACACATGCCACAGMAGTAGCACATTAGGGTGGTGACAGCTTTGCACATTGTAACTCAGTCTTTGAAAGAAAGAATATATTTGCAAAGGAAATAGCTGATTAATTTGGATGTGCAGCTTTCAATTAATATGCTTTSGAGTACACTGTACAACAATATATATTTTTTAATTTAATAATTTAAAAGAATATAATAAATCAGAAGAAGAGTAGCTTTACATTGATGGTGTATATTTGGAGTCAGGTGAATTTTTTCTTAGACTACATAGGTTTATCATAAGGTGACATTCTGATACCTGATGTAATAGATGTTTTATTTATGAAGCCTTGACATTATTAAACAATGGGGATCAGCACCACAGAAAAATGCATTTGAAAGGAGGTTATAAAATTTGAAGCTTGGTAGCAAACAGCTCATAGTTGTATAAAAAAACCCTACACTTTTTTATCAACTTTTGTTCTTTTTTTAGTGCTTAAATGATCATAGAATATTCTCAGTATGAATTTCATATTAAATAACTGTTATAAATAATGCACTTTTTAGTAATTTTAACGATTTCATACAAATGTAAGGGGAACATTCTCCATATACAACCATGGCCTATTTTTCAGAGCACATAAACACTTTWAAGCATTTCTCAATGTTTACTTTTCGGTTTTACATTTAGGCAAGTGGCAAACTCAGAAAAGATAGACTTGCTGTCCAAGACCTGAGTACAGCCTCCCAATTCTGCTGTGTCCTTCAATTCTGTGATTAGTGTGATTTGCAGAGGGAGAATTAATCACCTTCTCCTGTACCTTCCTGCAGGAAAGCACAGCCTGGGTACTTCAGGGTTTTGCTGGTGCCAGTGTCAGTCCTGGGTGTTGGACTTCTGCTGCTACAACCAAAACCTACATCAGRCAATCAGATAAAAATAGAGGAATGAGTAACTCAGCTCCTTGATAATGCTGTCATTGCCTTAGTTGCACTTGCCTAATATATTCTATGAGAGGCAAAGTACTTTAGTACTATTTTTTTCCCACTAAAACCTCCCAAAATTAAAAAACAAACAAATAAACAAACTTGATTTTTAATAAGGGTGCTGGTTTATACCTCAATTCCCTGAAAGTCAGTGAGGAACACTGATTGAAGACTGCAGCCATGTGTTGCATCAAGGGAAGCTTTGCTGTTCAGTTCCTCAGAAGTATGGGTGATGACATAATGAGGTGAACATGGGGTCATTTCTCTCAAAGCTTATCTTGGCTTTCCTGTAGGTGTAACTTAAAYCCAAAACAACAGATCAAACTAACTGCATGCTTGAAGGAGATAAATGTCTGTGTCTTATTGGGGTGGCCTGTACTAKTCACTATGAAGAACAGACAAGTCCAGTCCGTATGTGCAGCTTCTGCATTAAATATGTATGAAAACAAGGTACTGAAGTCGTTAGGGCATAAATTGGGTGGCTTAGATGAAATACTCACTCAGTTGAATCGGTGCACATACGTGATTATGAATAAGTCCCTGGTTTGTATGAATCTCATTTTTTTCCTTTAATCCCTTCTTTACTGGTATCCAATGTATCATATTTTAATAGCCTTTTTTTTTTTTCTGGTGTTAAAATATAATGCTTATTAGTGAGGGGAAGAAGTAATTTCAATATAAATTATGGTTTAAGTATGAGTGTGATATGTTAAGCACAACTGATAAAGTAATTGTTTGCCTGAAATGTCTTAGCAAAATTATGCTGTTAAGCACTTTGTAAAATTCCATTACAACTGAGATTTATTTTTCAATCATTTTTTAAGACATGCTTTTTTATTCTCCAAAGTCATTATGCTATTAACAGATTTGCTGTATAATAGAGAACCATCAAAAATAGCAGCATTTACATCTTAGTTTGCATAAGGACTAGCTTCTAATCCAGGTTCCATTGTTGAAGTACTGGAATAACTGCATTGATGTATGTGAGATTCAATTTCAGTCTCCTTCTTACCACATTGCATGCATAATTTTAGTGAAATATCTGTGTTTTTACTGGAGAAATTTAACTGAGACTAGATTGCATTAGAGAGTGTCCAGTTGCATTGGACACTCTTTTATATACTAGTTATCAGAGGTGAAGCAAAGAGATGATGAGAGGCATATTAACTGCTCTTTTAGAGGATCTCTGGTGGGTGCAAATACATCCAGGTGTCTCCAGCAAAGCCTGCTCCTCCATGAGATCTATATCCTTAGCCATATGTTAGACCATTGCAATTTAAAACTGATTGTTTTTAATCTGGTACAGATTAGAGACAAATTAGGGAGTCTTGATTCTGAATTTATATTTCTCAGTCCCAAAAATAGTAACTAGATTTGGAAAGTTTGATTGCTTTTTCAATGGTAAGCAATAATAGGTACTACACATATATCTTGTAAAACCCTTAAATGAAACATATCTGAGCTCTACTGGCAGTCATTTGGGCTGAAAATTTGTTATGTCTTCTCTGTTGAACAGTTTTAGCAGTATAATCTTTGATAATTAAAGCATAATCATTTTTAAGGAGTCCTTTTTACAGCTTATAGCAATTTTGCAGCTGACTGTGTCAGGTTTGCATTACAGATTGAGCTTAAATTATTAAATGATATTTTATGCAACTGTAATTTCCATGAGAGGATATTTTTCATGTTATTTGCTAGGAAGCTTTAGACTGTAAAAGAACACTTTTGGCAAAGTAAAGGGAAATATTTGTGAAGCAGAAACTATAATTATGAACATGAGTAGTTAAACACTCTTAGGCACTTGGCTCATACTGAACAKGGTTATAAAATAGTAGGACCATGCTCTTGACACTGGACACCATATTGAAGGCATTACTTGATCACTTCTACTTAACATCTGGTTGTTTTGAAGAATCTGCTACACACTTGTTGAAATGTAAAGTGAAGTTACAGATGAAGAGTTGAAATATGAGGAGAGGTTATTTCAGTGAGAATGAGCAGCAGTCAGTGGGTCCAGCCTGTGAGTCAGAGGGGGCTCTTCCCACATCCATCTCTGTAGCCTTGTGATGGAGGTATTTAGGCAAGRTTTTGTTGGAAGGTGAGAGCAAAACAGCCATTCAGGCTGTGCTCCAAAAGAGAAGTTTGAGTGAAGGAATTACTTTGGCCTAGAAGTCCTGGGTGAGAATGGACAAAGATTTCTGCTTCTCTGGGCAATGGGGCAAAGGCTAACCAGCTCATGGTGCCATTCACAGTTGACCATTTCCATCTTGGAACCTGCCACTGGGACTCAGTATTCTTCTCAAAGCAGTTTTTTTCTCAAAAAATAGTACATAGAAAAGGGTACATGGCACATCTACCCTTCACGTGCCATGGAAATTGACTTGCCACTGACTTTCTCATGGAGGTCTGTGGTRGAACTTAAATATCCTGAGCTGCTGGCCCAGGCAAAGGGCCATTCCTTCTCCTTCGGTCTGTACCAATGCTGCATCTCTGTATTCCTTGTTCCCAATTTATCTGTGCTACAGGGGGAGTCCTTGAAAGAAGAGTTGGTAGAGCAGTCATTCGTGAATGCTCCTGAGAGCTTGTTCTGTGAGGACCATGATGGAGATGAACTATGTTCATATGGAGAAGGAGTGTTTGAGGGGATAAAAATGGAAAAATGKTATACCTTCTGTGACTGGATGGCCTAACCATGTAAATTAAAAGCTTAAAACCCCCAAGTATGAACATTAGGATGTCTGCTACTAAAAATCAAATGTATCCTGAAGAGATTTCCATCTACATTGACATGTTCTGTCTACAGAATGACAGAAATGACAGAGAAATTATGTCTTGCTTCCCAAATGTTTCCATTTGAGAAAAGTAACTATTTCAAGCAAGGGTTTTACACTTTGAAAACAGGAAAGAACAAAAGGGGCCATCTGGCCGTGACCATTAGGGCTATCTTATCTCTGGAAGGTCCTTGCAGACTACATAGCCAGCAGCTTGTCACATTTGGGAAGATAAGATGGTCAAAGAGGGCAAAGTACTAATTTTTCTTCTTGCCAACAAAGGAGATATCTTTACCTGTGGAGCAGAAGATGCAAAAGATTTTGTGCATCCATTTTTATGCACAGAGATCACATAGCTTCTGTATTTTCCTCACTTAGTACAACCAAATGTCATGAATTAATCTTTGTATGGCTTTTATTACATAAACATTCTTCTGAACATTTATACAAAGTTGTGTGATATATTTTTAACACTTGATATATTTAGCACTTGATATATATTCCTGTATCGTTATTGTATTGGAATAAAAGAGGGATCTTCAACACTTGCACAACAAACCTCTTTTCACTTAAATTTCTGAATCCTTGCCTTCATTTCAAACTGTTATTACTATGTATAGTACTTATACTTTATAGTTATAAGTACCTTCAAATAGTGCATTAGCAAATTTTCAGACTACAGAAAAAGGATTATTTGAGGACTATACATCACCCTGAGGTCTTCATGACCTTAGAAGTCATAGAATGAGGTGAGCCTGTMGTTGGATAATGAAATTGAGTCCCCTTTGTGGAATCTGACTGGACTATTACAAACACTGTAGTAAGATCTGGATGATTCATAAAAATTTAGATTGACTATTTTGGCTTCRTGTGTTTTTGTGTCACATCTAAATTATATAACCCTCTTCTGTTCATTTTCTGGCTATGGAGACAGGTTGGACATTTGAGAGATTGATCTGATAACGCTGGAATTTTAGTGATCTTTGCATCAGTTTCTTCATATCTAGTCCCATTCATTCTGTTTTAGAATCAGTGGAATTTTGGTACCTTATGAAAATTTCTTCGGTAATTCACAAAACTTGCCTTTATTTCTCCTTCAAAAGTCTGAYTGTCTATAAATCTATACATTTGTCCCCATACCTGAAAGATGAGTGCTCTCAGCTTAGATCATCAAAAAAATATAGTGGTATTTAAAATTACAATGGTCAGTGAGAGGTGTAAATGCAGCAACATGGGTAATTTCTGGGTAGAAGGTTAGTGATTCTATTTTAACTTCTGTTTACATGCCTTGTATAAATTACTGTAAGAATTTCTTTTTGCCCTTTGGTGTTGCCTAAGAGTGACAAAGGATGGTTGTGAAGCCTGCTGCTATGGTAATTTTGTAGCCTTTTCCYCCTCCTTCACTAGCAGCAAATCTTCTAAAAAACATCGAAACCTAAAAGTGAAGTTTTTTTCTGAGCAAGGAAATTAAGTGGGGTTAGCCTGAAAAAATATAGCAAGGCTTACTCTCTCAGTTTCCGAAACTAATCTCATTTATCTTCATTTTCCAAACACCACTTTTCAATTGAGTCAAGAGCAGTGTATTATATATTTTTTTTCCTTTCTGATAATAAGAGAAATATTGACTTATTTTGAAAACAGTTTTTCCTCTCACTACTGACAGCTTTCATTACTTCAATTGTTGCTATTTTTATATACAAGAACTATAAAAAACTTGAGGTGAATGTAATCTTAACTGTACAGAACTGGATGTGGATTGTCAACACACCAAGTGACTTTGATTGTCAGAGTTAAAGTTTATCCTTGTCTCTTTAGATTATARTACATTATCCAAGCAGAAGTCAGCTAATGGACCTTAAATTAGTGTRAGTGGTCTACAAAGATATGGCATATCATTACACAAATCTACTTTCCTTGAAGTCAGCAGAAAAATACTGCATCAGTTTCAGCAGGGGAAAAAAGGGTTATAGGCAGGTTGTTCTGCATCAAGAGGTCTTAGTTTCTTTTACCCTTGTAATTGAGCAGTGCTCTGTTCTGCAAGTACAGGTTTAATATAAAAATAGGTTTTAATGAAATTAAACCAAAGATTTTTTAGTCTAGCACCTGCTATATTTAGTTCCACCTGGAGTGTGGCTAGGAGTGTACCTGTGAAAATCCTTTGACTTTAGTAAATGTAACTGTCCTGCTTTAAAAAAAAAAAAAAAAAGAGAAAAAATACAGTAAGAAAAGAAAGAAAACAAAATCTTCCTGTGCTGTCAAAATAGCTGTTTCACTAGGTTGTCTAATCATGTAATGTGGATGGATGGCTCTTTAATGTTTTGGCTATTTTGTCATCAGTCTGATCACAGCCCAGGTGACAGGAGCAGGGTTGCGCCTTCTAATGCCCAGTAAATGACCCGTGTCTGTCTGTCTTTAATCAGACAGCTCCCTCCATCATTCAGATCACTTGGAAGTTGCTGTGGGAAGGCATGTGCACACTCCTTTTGTCTTGTCACTGCTTCATACAGGGACAACCTGTATGTGGGAGAAGGGGGTTACAGTCAGTTGTCCTGCAGAACATAATCACCTTTCAATAGGACATCCATTGCAATGTTTGTGCCAAACTAATAACAATAGGAGCAAGCCAGCCTTTTGTACAGGCTTTCTGTTGCTGCCCTTTGCAGAAAAAAAAATGACTGCTGCTCCTTTAAGTCATGGGAGCTCCCATTTGCTGTGACAGCTTTCCAATYGTTAAATAAACTCTGACCATGAGCAGCTGTCAGACAGATATTGCACTGCAGGCTTCAGTTAAAAGGAGCACCAGACAAGCATTTCAGTGCCTAGAGGCCCTTATTTATTTTTTTTAAAGACACACTTAAAAAAACCCGAAACAAAACCACAATGAGGTAATGTGAGTCCTTAACTGGGGAAAAAAAGAAAAAATAAGTTTTATTTTATTTGCTCTATGAAATTTTCTTGTGAAAGTTATAGAATGTGGGTATGTCTGTTTCTGAGAAAAAATTCTATGTGAAGCAGGAAATGTCTTAAATGTACACTTGTCTGGTAGCAAGGTAGGAAATTGAGATGCAGAAATCCTTAGATCAGACTTTATAAATGCTACTAATCATATTCAAATTCTTGTGGGAAAGCAGGAGGAACTATACTGAGCTTCCTCAAAATGATTGAATGTCATTTTATCACTTGTACTTTCGACAGTAATGTAGCTCAACACTTCTGATGTTATTGCTTTTTGCCATCTGAGCAACTTGAGCTGGTTGAAGATGTCCTTGCTCATTGCAGGGGGGATTGGAYGACCTTTAAAGGTTCCTTCCAACCTGAACTATTCTATGATTCCATAATTCTGTGGTGATGCTGAACCATGGTACACAGGAAAGCAAAAAAAGGGACAGTTTTCACTACAGAAGGTCTAACAGGCTAACTCCAATATGCAAGAAAATAATCTTAAGGTAAATATGTAGTGAGTATATTGGAAGAAGCCTCATTGTTTACTTTATAATTACAGTTGTGGAGGGAGATTGCCATTAAGTTAGGAAGAAGGTGTACTTCCTCCTATCCCAGTTTACAGACTGAAACTCTCTACCCTTACCTGACTAAAAGTCAAGCTGGAGAACTTGGACTAGGAATCAAAGTTGYCCAGAGCTCCAGTAGAAGATATCTAGAAAATAGGTTCAGCTCACTTGGCTGAGGAGAGAGTGAGTCAGCTCTGAAAATGCTTTTTCCTGCTGACATTGAAGCAGAAGCCTAGCTCAAACACAAATTAAAACCAAACCAAACYAAAAATAAAACAAAAACTAGTCACGTCAACTAATTTCAAAAGGCAAGATGTGGGCTAATTGTGTGCAGGCAAGAGTTCTAGACAATATATAAGAAGTATTGATTGAAAAATCAGTATTTTTTCATGTTAAGGAAAAAATATTATTCATATTTCTTTTACAAGTAATAGTAAGTAATTACTGGTTTTAATGGCAGCTTCTTCCAAAATTTCAAATTTAACAAACAAGCTAATTAACTAGTTAACTAAAATATGTTTTTACCATTCCAGTTTTTTTAAAGACAGAGAGGAATATATCCAGTAAAAATATAAAGCAGTAGGAAATGGAAAAAGTCAATTTAAAAAGCAATCCTCCCTGATTTTTCTATCGACACCTGTTAGAAATAACACCCACAATTTTTGTAACTGAAATGGATCATAAAAAATCTCAGGGTGTTCAATTATTTATTTTATGCTTTTGAAAATACTTCTGGGTAATGGGTTTCACTTTTTCACCTTTCATATACCTCATTCTTTCACGCAGGAAAACGGAACCATTAAAAAATGGAAAATGATAGCATTTTCTTGTTTATGCTCATACTTGTGCTTTTGAGTCAATTCGCTTTGCACAAATACAAATAATGGTCTTAAAGACATGGCAAACATAATGCAGCATGGTTTAAAACAAACAGATTTCTATACAGAGATAAATGTTTATATAGTATAGGGTTTTGTGGAGACTTAAACCAGGAAATTAATTTATTTTATTTCAGTTTTTGAAGAGCAAAGTATAGAAGGGAAGGTTTGGGAGCACTATACCAAAAATGGAATCAAGTGCTAGTCAATGCAAATGTGATTTTCATGTGTGAAGGAAGATTGAGGAAGGGTCCTTTAATAAAAATAGTCAACTTGCAACCATAATAGAGATGGTACTCTTTGAAGATACTGGTTGTGGATTAGCAGAAAATGTGTTCATTTAAGTCGTGGAAAGGAGTAAAATCAGTCTTCCATCATCTTTCTTAGACTTCCAAATTTTCCATTTTGAAGCAAAAATGGAATCTCCCTTTTCCCTGTCTTTATTAATAGAATTAATATAAGTTGTAGTCCCTGGGGTATGAGATTAAGGCTGGGAAATGGCTAAAATAAATATGTTTATCTGTTCTAGGTTTCAGAGMAGAAAGCTGGCATAATGGCAGGGATAATGTGAGAGATAATTGGACATGAAGCTTTCTGGCTAGGCAGGCAAGACAACCTTCTTCTTGGTTGATGGATCTTACTGGAATAAACTTTCACCATGGCTCCTTTCCTGCTACAGAATGTGACATGGCACAGAAACTGTGTTGGATCCARTGCTTTTCCAGAGAGTCGGGTTTACTGGGCACAGGGAGCAGAGCAGGCACAACAGCAAATCACTTGTTCCCTGGTGACAGCAGCCAGGAGCAGACGTGCCTTTTCCAAAACAGCTCGTGGCCACTGCTCCCTGCCCTGCTGTTGCTTCCTTGAAGAGCGGCCACAGGCCAGAAAACCTGGTGTGGTTTCTAAACCCACTTCCAGCTGTTGTTTTTCTCTGCCTGCATTGTCTGTTGGGTGAAGGACCTCGGGGGACTTGGGAGAGGCATTTCTGGGAGTGAGCTGCAGGGCAGGCAGGTTGTCCTGRCAGGAAGTGTGCCAGCTCTGTTGTGGGCATCTTTGCTGCAGCTTGGCTACAGAGATGTGATGTTACTCTTGGGTTTACAGGTGGCATAGCTTGGTGGCCACCACAGACAACTGTATGAACAGATTCAGGTCAGCAAGGCTGGGTAGAAGGAAAACCTTTTTTCTTAACCTTTTTTTTTTTTTTTCCATAAAATACAAGTCTTTTATGTTTTGTATTCAACTTCATCCCTTCCCTTTTATTTTTTTTCCTTTTCTGTGCTATGTGCTTGTATGCCATTTCCACTTGCCAGTGATCTGATAGGATGCCTCTGTTTTGTTTTTTGTTTTCTGCAGGATAAAAGCATGGGTGGATAAGATGCAGGAAGATCTCGTGACGCTCGCACGCACTGCAAGTGGAGTGGACCGGCTTGCTGATGTAAGAAGAGGTGTCCTAGACTGCTGTAACTAGAAAGTGAAGTGGAGGGTTTGCATCTTCTAGGCTTTACAATCATTTCATCCCAACATGCAAAAACGATTTTGTAGGATTAAATTCTGAAGTGCTTACTGAGAGAGAAATGGAGAACAGACATTCATCAATTCACTCTCAGTGTTGCAGCACTGACAATATTTAATCAGCTTTGCAGTACCAGACATGAGGTTTGCCATTGTTGCAACACTTCCACCTGAAGCCAGCACTTTTATCTTCTGTGTTTGTCAAATACAGTATCCAGGAAGCAACCATTGACAGTGGTGGAGAGTTCTGCTCTCTGTTAACGAGGGAACCTGTCTTTCTGACACATATTTCCTGAAATGAGGCAGCTTTTGGTTAGCAGAAACACAGATGAGAATGAAAACTACTTTTATTCAGCTGTTCAAATTTAACACCAAGTTTGTTTTAGAGAGTTTACATTACTCTCATTATTTTTTTGTGTTGTTATTCTGTTCATAGATGGTGACAACACGTGCCATTGCAGAAGAATGAAGGCACAATTAAGAACATCAGAATTACACTGACTATACAATTTTGTGTGTATATATCACAGTTGAGTATACAGCCATATGATCATACATTTCCCTCTCCCTATCCCTGCACAAGTGCTGTGGCTTGCTCTTTGAACTGATGGATGTCTGATTTGAGGTGAGGGGAATTTTGCTGCTGCATCAGGAAACTGAGTTGTTGTTTGCCAGCAAAAGCCCCTGCTGCTGGGGAACTGAACGTGAAGCTTTGAGATTTGGTTTTCAGAAAATGACCCCAAATGATCCATGAAATGAAGCAGAGGGTTTTTTTTGAAGTCGTTAAGAAACACACAGAAAAAATCCTGTGTGAAGTTGTCAGATTTAGCATTGTGTATTAAGGTATTTCTTTGACCTTAAGGAACTTTTGCCCAGACATTCATTTCTTGTGTGTATCCTGTCCCAGAAGGACATTTTGTCTTTACTGACTATAAGAGGAGGTTAGATGATTAGCTCAGATGTCCATTAGCTCAGATGAGATCACCACTGTCTTATAAAAGGAAGGGCTGTGTCACAGCCTGCATGATGAACATAAATGAAGATTGCAGGGTTTATTTTAGTTCTGGCCTTTCCTAATATTTGACTGTGTCATATTGCAATACGATTTAAGGCAGATGCTTTAGATTTTAATCTTTAAAAACCCTAAACAAACTGAAAGCAAAATCTCAAAATCCTAACACAAGTCATCAGATTCATACAAGCATGGGTTTCCAGTGCAGTAATGTCTAGCACTTGAGCTTCCTGAGGAAATGTAAGGTTTGGAAGCGTGGAACACTAATTGGAGTTTTTTGTCAATGGATTTCACATGTATCTGCTGACAAAGAACAGCAAGACTTGCAAATCATCAGTCTCCAGGTTCTGATGGGGAGTTTCTTCACGAGTCCTTTTTTGCTTATCTAAAATAGGTGTGATCTGGTCTATTCTGCACTTGCTGTGTCTCTTTCTTCTCTACCATCCAGCATCCCTCCACTGATTCACCATTCAGCTTTCTGTTCCTTTTCTGCTGTGTTGCTTGGCTGCCTTTCATTTCTCCTCAACCTATGCTATGTTTCTGTCTCAGTTCCTGCCTTTGCTGCTTGGCCAGTCTGCCTTTCTATTTTACACTAGTTTCTTGTCTCTGTTTTAGGATCTCTCTCTCACCTTTTTCCAGATCAGTACCTCTCTGAACTCTTTCATTTTTCTTAGCATTTCCAAAACATTCTGTCCAGGTGTGTGTGGCCAGCCTGTCACAATACTCTCATCTCTTCTCTTCCACAGAATTTCTCTTCTCCTTTCTCACGTTTCCCTCTATCACTAAGTCTCAGTCCCAGACCTGTAGTTTTCTTCTGTCTGATTTTTCTATTTCTCCTTCCCTTGCAGTCTCTTCTCTCCTTACTCTTTGCTTGCCATTTTCCAGTCTGTTACTTCCTGTTTCTCTATTTCAATCTCTTGCCCACTGTCCTTCATTCAGTTTTCCTCTCCTCCTCCTCCCAGTGTGTAGACCTGAGAGACCACAGCAAGTCTGATCTGTAACTGCAGAGGAGGTGGGACATTCTCTAGGAGTGATGTACTCCAAGTTGGAATACATCTGAGTTCTCAGCAGTTTAGCTGATGAAATCTCTGCTGTGATCTGCAGGTCCTTTTAAGGCAATTTTTTTTTTTTTTAACACTAAAGACTAAAATATGTCCGTCAACCCAGGACAGTCTTTAAATACACAGCACTGAGATTTTACTCTACAATGAATAGGCAAAAGGAAAATGAGTTACATAGGATTTCTGACTGAAGCAAAACAATGAGTTAATGTCTCAACCATTTTGTTATGCCTTCCTGTGCAGGGACCACATAGTAAAATAGATAATGAAAAGCCAAGAGATTGATATTGTCATTCTTTTTTTCCCTGAGTCTTATAATGAAAGCTGTTGGGCAAACCTAATAATCTGTAGTGCTACCAGCTTTGGCACAGTGACATTCATGTGGATAAAAACAAAAACATGAGTGTGTGAATACTGTAACTTACTATGGGTAAGTTTCTTTTGAAAAGCCAGAACTTACAATAGACTTCAAGCAAATAATGCTATCTCAGAGGATATTCACAAGATGGTCGATATGTGCTTGTAATCCTAGGATTAAAAGCATGAAAGGGAGATGTTTCCATGTAAAATACCCCACTATATCAAAGCTAGGTTTTTGACCTAAGTGGCACGATGTCTTTTTTTTAGACATGAGGTTTTAATTAGCTCTTTGCTGCAAGGGAAAATGCAAAGCCCTGCAAGGTGTAAGCCATGCACTCTCCCAGTCTCTTCTTGTTTACAGGCAATTGTCATTTTTCCATTTCTGAATAGCATCCTTTTTTTCTTCTTTTTTTTTTTTTTTCTGCTCACTGCCTTATTAACATTTAGTTAGTTCTCTTCTAAAATGAACCACAATCTTGGAAAAATGGAGACTACAAGACATGAAAAACAGTATGCCTGCTTGCTTGTCACTTTTATTCACAGAACTTGCCTTCAGTTGCTCAAGCTTTAAAAATGCTTACAGTCAGATTGAATTTTCAGCTTTTTATATGATTTATTTCTTCTTCCAACTCCAGAATTGTTTGGACCAAACCTGTAGTCCTCCTGTAAACTTGAAAAAAGAAATAATTTGTTTGGGTTTTCTGCCTCTTCTCTCTCTAAAAGCAAAATGAATAATATAAAAAGAAGGAGCAGATTGCTCCTATTATAAAATAGCAAACATGACTTTCTGTCAAAAGCTGTAATAATCAGATTGATAGCGGAAATGTCTTCTCTTGTTCTAGGGAAAATTGATTTTAATTTGGCCAAGTGTGAGGTTAAATCTCTTAGCAAGAACGTGTAACAGATGATAACCATTTCACAGCCTGGTCAACCTTTCCCTGGATTGGGAAGAATTCCCACTGATTCAGCTGAAGTAACAATCTGTGTCTGCTTTGTGCAATCAAGTCTTCTCTGAAGATCCCTAAAGTGACCAAGATTGCTCTCAAAGTAGCACAATTAGTACATTCTCACCTAGAGTGAATTAACATAAAGCAGAGCTTTTTCAATTAGCTGCAGTGCTAATGGTGCTCCCATAACTTGCTGAAAGTATCTCGGTGTTCATCTGCTGTTTGTGCTCGGATGTGCCTTGGGTGTCTGGGAGTCTTTGTGCTGCAGGGAATTGCACTACACAACGGTCTCTTCTGGAGAACTATAAAACATTTTTTTATGACCATGAGGAAGAGGGATAGGAGTACTGTCTTAATTCTCAATTTTGATTTTAGATTGGGAGAGCTTTTGACTAGAAGGAGTGTAAAACTCGGAGTGTAATATGTACTTACAAAGGAATAAAAAAATTGAAATGTGCATGACCATTAATATCGGGTGGCATGTGTGTTCAGTGGATAGCTGTACTGTTGAGATCAGTACCTTAGTAAAAGTCTAATTTATTCTGCAGTGTGGACATAGATAACCAGGGAAATCATTTTTTTGTATTTAAGGTGTTTGCTTTCAACATGTACTAAATTTCATGGAATCATATTTAAGGAGAAAAATCTCCTCAGTAAAGGATTCCCTTTTCTTTGTTCATTGACAATTTTCTTACAGTGATTTGTAGTTTCTATCTTGTCCTAGTGACTAACCACTCTTGCTTTTGCATATATAATGTAGCCATTGTAAACCAGTGTAACTCTCTTTAATCACAACTTCTGAAAATACCTGTACAGCGAGGACACACAAGAATATATTAATGAATATTCCACCAGTGTTTAAAAAGACAAAATATTTGGGAGTTAATTAGTTCATTAGTGATGCTGCCTCTGAAAATATGAACATGTTTGTGCTGATGCACATTTCATACCCCTTTTTTCTTGTTAGCAATAATGACAGCGATATAGTTCCTGTAGTAAGAAAAATTGCAAAAAAAAGCTTGGATGCTGTTAAAATTAGGAGTTTTACGTTGAGGCTACTCTTATCCATAGCCTTAACCAGGCAAAGCAGGATAACTGGAGTAGAAGAAACAAGGAGCTGGGGAGGCAGGTGGGAGCTGTTTATGGTGATGCCCAGAGGAAGCACAGTGGGGTTGGGGTGTCCTGCCCAGGTGCAGGAGCTGCTCTCCATGATCCTTGCGGGTCCCTTCCAAGTCAGCGCATTCCCTGCTTCTGTGATACTCCCTGGAAATGGTCTCAAAATAGCCTTCCAAAAATAGATTTAAAGCACATATTTAAATACTGCTTTTTTGGACATTACTATGAGTTTAGGTGAGATCTGGGAGAACTCCAGCCTGGATGTAATGCCAATAATATCCCCATTACAGTAATGCAATGACTGCTTCAACAAGGCAGGAAGTGGGGACTCAAGATGCCAAAATACTCAGCTGGTTGAAAACTGGCAGAGCTCCACTGACTGCAGTGTATTACACTAATTTACATTTGCTAAGAATCATGACTAACAATATTTAATTTACAAGCCAAGCAGGTAAAAAAAACTGTTAGAAACACCCCAACAGATTTTTACACAAAAAGCAGAGGCTATTGCTGCTGTAGTTGTCCAGCTAAAGAAGGTACTGTCTAGTCCTTCCTAGGGATTTTTTTTTTTCTCTAGAAGAGCAAAGGGAATGTTTATAAGGCAGTGTTGTATGTACAACTTGAGACTTTAGAGCAGGAATGCAGGATACACAGGAAAATCTTGTCTAGTGTGCTTCTTCAACTGTCTCTCAACAAAGCACAACTCAGTGTAATATTTCTGATTTTGTAAGTATTGTGTTTTTAAAAAAACCAAAACAACAAAAACAACAGCAACAAATAGTCATGTAATTGTCATTTCAACTTAAGAAGGTTCATGTAACATCGTCTTACCTGTGAACTCTCTGTGCATTCAGGCATTGTGAAACTGTTCTGGTGTGAATGATATGTGGTTTCTACAGAGCAAATAGACTGTTGGGAAAAAAAAGAAGAAGGAATAGACAGCATCTTAATAGAATTTTAAAATCCATGTAGCAAAATAAATACTGAGGCTGATCTCGCTAGCTGAGTTTCTCAGTAGGCATTTTGTCTTTGAAAAGACAAAAATATGTACAAAGTTCAAAGTCACATTCTGATCTAAATCTAGATACTTCAGCTTACAGGAAAAAGTGTGAAGAGCCTACTGAACTACAGAATTAAGTAAGTACATAGTTCCATTTTCATGGAAATATGCACAACTTCCATTTTTACATGGACTGTTCACAGCAAAGACTCATGACTAAGCTAATTGACAGCTCATTTAATCTAATAAACTACTACAAGTATGCTTCTGGACTCCAGCTCCTAAAATACCTCTAGGGACAGGAGAGAGAGAAGGAGGGAGACCCTGCAGTACCCAGAAAGGAAGGCCTTGGATTTGAGAATATGCCTTGTAGCAATGCATGAGCTTGTCTGTTCCAAACTGATTGAAGAGAATCCTCTTTTACAGAAACACTGAATTAAAAAATGTGGGTCTATGTAAAGAGCTTTGATGTGACAAACACACTGAAGCTTCACTATGGCTGTTACAGCAAAAAAATGCCATCTTGTGCAGTGTAACCTTTTCAGGCAACAGCATAATTGAATGAAGCAGCAGATAGAGAGGCAGTTCCAAGGACCTCTACTCTCTGAATCTGCTTCCTTTTTGATACATCTCTGCAAAAACAGTCCATGCATGATTTTCATAAGGCATGCTGTTATTACAGTTCCAGGAGCTGTAGAGTGAATCCATATAGGCTGATTTGGCCTTTAAATGATAACCCTGCTGAGATAAAACTACTGTTTCTTCCTACAAAATAAAGAGAGCCAGCTAGGTATCGGTATATGATATGTGCTGATGAGTTTCATTCACAAAACGAGTCCACCAGCAATTGTTAGAAGATTTTTATTTATTTTGTCTTTGGAATGCTGGTTTATAATAATTAGCTCTTCCTTAGTGAACAGCCCAGCCAAGATAGTGCAGGAGCACATTTCATCCCTTGCTCAGTGTGAGGTCTGTGTGCCTAATGCACAGATGGTGCCAGTCTGCTCAAGCACTCACATTGGCAGCAGCTTCCCAGGCCACGCTTTCAGCTTTCCAGGTCTTGGATCAGTCTCTGGAGTTTAACTGGGATGAGTGACTTGTAGGACAGCCTGGTCTCTGATTTGAACTGCCCTGGAGCAGGGATGTTCAGGGAAGCTTCCTTCTGACAGAAGGAATTATAACCCAGAGTAACTTTCAATTGGATTCCACAGGTTCTAGTTAAATTAATTTTAGAGGCTTTTTCTAGAAGCCCTACAGACACACCACTGACTTAGACCTATAGAGGCTGTCATACAGTGCTTGCCTTGTTCCTTCATTATCTGTGACTTTAACAGCTTAGAATTCATGTAAGACTTGTATGTGGATAATCTTCCCTATTGTCATAGGAACCTACAATTCCTGTTTGAGAAGGTGATTTGGCAGGTAACTTAGCAGTAAACAAATTCATTCTTACTATTTTTCTCAATGATTGGCATGATATTTAAGTGGTTCTTTCTTCACAGTCATAAAGTAAATTGAATGAGTTAGCAAAGGCTTTATAAAAATTTGAATTTTTTTTTTAAACATTAAACAGATTAATGGAGTTGAAACTTCTATTTATTTTTACCAGCTTTATTTTATTTATTTATTTATTTATTTATTTTTAACTACTGTATGCATCAAGTTGGATTGTATTTGTATATGCCTTAGCCAAAGGCAAAGAATTTTGTACCTCATGCTATTCTCTGATGAGCTAGCAGATGTACCTAGGGGATATATGGATACATTCCAAAATATGCTACACTCACCCTTGTTAAGGTTGAAGTAATGGAGAGTTTTATGATTAAGAAAAATATGAAGAAGAAATGCAAGAACTGGATATTTTTTAAAGGTAGTTGATTCTTAGAATAACAACCCAAATGAATATATTTGGTGAACATTTCTCTGGAGGTCCTGGATGTGGATTTTGTAAGTTTGAATTTCATTCAAAAAAGAAAATTTTGATTGAAATGTTGTGATTGCCATGGGTTCTGAGAAGTTTGCCAGTATTTTGACCCTGGATTTCAATATACTTCTGACATATCAAATAATAATATATTGTGCAGTCCATCCTTCTTCATTTTCATCTTTCCTGAAAATGGAAAATGTAACTGATACCACAATATTGTAGACACAACTGGAGTAACTATGAAGCTGTTTCCTGTAAGTCCTGGGTGTACTCCCCAGTGCTCTAAGAAGGGAAGGCAAGTGTTTAAATGAGTTAAATTTGGGAAATAAAGAAAATTTCTATTCATTCAAATTGTGCCACTCAGTGAAGTTCACTATGACTGATCACAACARTCAGAAATGTGTTCTAGTCTTTCTTTTCTATTTTTGTCTCTTTTGTTGTCCTCCATGAAGCAAAATGATAAGCAACTTCTTTTAAAACATATAGTAAAGAAGACTTTTTACCTATATAAAACAAAACTATATTTTTATATAATCCTGAAATCAAAATTTAAACAAGTAAACTATTTTGAAGTTGTTGAAACACTTTTATCCTCACTGGGTCACCAGTTTTATATTTGCTGAAACTTCCTTGAGATCAGGCCGTATTTATGGGTGGTTCTGGTAATCTACAACTGAAGTTTTTCACTAAAATGCAGTTTTGTTATGTTGTTTTTCTAAGGAAAAGAAAGAAAAAAAAAAGAAAAAAGGGAGCAACTCTGTTTAATTTTTAAAATTACCTCAGTAATGTGTAATAAAATAGATATTAGAAAGTTTGGCTGAGTGAGAGTATATGAAGCCAGCCTCTGAAACACTTGCATTCTTTCTAAGCATAAGTAAGTTATTGCACACTATTCACACTTGTTTTTTCCCTCATTCCTAAGGAGAGGACACCAGTCTGCTGTGGGGTGTGGTGAAGGGAGGTCAGGATTACTTTTAGAATGGAATTTAGAGGGGGTTGGTACAGTGAAACACAGTCATTTCAGATATTATTGAGGAGTCAGAATCCATTTACCAAAACTATAATAATATATGAGATGGGTTAGCCTGGTTAGGGACTCCCAAGTTTATTAACAGTTTTTTTGAYAGTGTGTGTCCCATTTGAGGAATATCACTGCTATGTTGTGTGTGTAGCCAAAGCTGCAGGCATTAAATGTAGAATTCTCCAAACTGAATTCTRTTGAGTTTACACATTGCTGACCAATGTCGAGATGTTGTGAAAATGAAATCACTTTGAAAATAGCAAGCTGGGAAATAGGAATACATATCTGCAAGTTTTCTTTGTAATCCAAACGGAAATTAAGAGATTGTCAAAACACAGGGAGCCTCATTTACTATTTGCAGATGCCACTTTCTCTCTACTCCCTTAGCAATAAACTGGCATTCTGAAGCATTCCTTCTTCCAGCAAACAAAAGCAGATGTAAGTCACTAAGAATAGGTGGCTGCATTAACAAAGCTTGCTCAAGCTCAAGGGAAGAGATGGCCTAATATTACCATAGCTTTAATTACTGTTTGATGATCTGGATAATCTTTGATCAAAGCATTGTTCTTTATTAATTTATAATGTTCTGTTGGCTTTAACAATAATAGATTCTGTCCTATTGGTACCTTTATTCAGATGGTTTTTGTACAAGGTGAGAATAAAATTAAACATTTTCTTAAAAATAAATCACACACTGAACCAAATAAAACCCCAAACATTAGAGCTAGTAATTTTCCAAGTCCTGTGCTTAGTAAAATGAAAAAAAAAAAAAAAAAAACATTTGAGTTTCCTGAGATTTAAAATTACTTTTGGGGGAAGAGAGTTGGTAGATGATAAATTGCATTTAGAACAACTTAGGCAGGCCAAAATTTCTCATGAATAAATGAGTTTGAGAAATTACATAAGTGCCCATCTCCAAATATACCAAATTGCAGAATAAATGTGAAACATTTTCTTCCTATTGTTCTTCCACTACAAGACTGATCCACTTGTACTCATGAATTGGGATTTTTGAGTTCTTAGTCTCAGCTAAAAGCCTGAGTTAAAACTGCTATCAAACCAATAAATGATGTCATCTTGTTATTTAATACTATATTTTTATCATTAGGAAGCAAAATTGAATACTTTAAAATGCATTTTTCGTAACAAATGGAGATGTAATATCTGCTTTTCGTGTTTGTAAAGTAGCAGAAGTACAAAGCTGAACTCCTGTTTTATCAAGGTTTAAATACAAAGTGGCAATTACAAAAATTGCTTCTTAATTTGAAAGTCCTCTGGACTACTCTATTAATTATCAACAGTCAAAAGGAGCTGATGATTCCTACAAAGTGTGCCTGATTATATGCTTCCCTTTGAGTAGGCACCTGAGTGAGCCCATTGACTGTGGCACTGCTTATCCTCTCTCTGATGTTAACTGAGGCATAAGTGTTCCCAGCATCTTGCACAATTCTCTCTGAGTGTTTTACTGAAGAATGAACTTGCTCTGATAATTTTTTTTCCCCTAACATGCACGTCACTGCTATGGCAARTCGTGGTTTTCAGCACATCAGCTGCCCTGTCACTTGTCATCCCAGACCTTTAGAGCAGTCGATGATCAGGCAAGTGATTCAGAAAAGCAACAGCTACAGTAAACTATTGGGGTGGTTTCCTCCTTTGTGCTGTTGCCATGAATTTCAGGAATGAAGGCATCTGTGAGTTGCTAGGGAGCAGCTGTAATCTTATTTATACACTATATGGAGCAGAGAGTAAGACATATAAAGTACTCAGAGTGATTTCTTTGAAAACACAGAATTCTTCTTAGAAACAAACATTTTTCAATGTGTTTCACAATGAATTGCTTCTGATTCAAAAAATTTAAGCGTCTTGTAAGAAAGAAAACTTGTCTGGCATGTATTAGAAATAGGAAGTATTAATACAGCTTTGGAAATAGGATACACTAGTAAGAAAGTAGTATTTTCTTATGTTGGGCAGATCATATTGTTTCTGGCTACTAAAAATTCAATTAAAGGAGAATATCTACAGTGATAAAAAGTTAGCAATAATACTATACTATACTATACTATACTATACTATACTATACTATACTATACTATACTATACTGTAATATAAGATAAGATGTTAAGATAAGATAAGATAATGTAATATATATAATATAGTGTAATTTAATTTAATATAAAATCAGAAAGTGGTTATTTATTTTTTCTGACTTTTCCTGCTCCCAAGATCTCAGCATGTGTTTGGATGTCTCTCACATGACCTCTCCGCTCTGCTTGTCTCTCAGAAATGAGATCATGTTGTAACTTCATAGCATTGGTAGGAACAAAAATTGAAATTGCTAAATGTGTGTTATCAGTTGATATATTTTTAGCTAAATGAAGTTGTTGAAACAGAAACTTTGATTATTTAAACCATTGAATATAATTAATAAAACCATATTTATTTATTTATTTATTTATTTATTTATTTATTTATTTATTTATTATTTTGGCATTACCCAAAATTTCAGTAAGAAATTAACTTTTTATTCAGCTGAGGACTGGGCTGAAGTGGAGCTGATGGCCTGGTACAGTCAGAGGTTCCTGGTGAGGCAGGTCTTGATCACCTGGTATTGCCACAAAGTGATAGAAATTGGAAGAGATTGGAAGGACCAGGGGGAATTGGCAATGGGAGGCCCTTTTCAAAAGTGAGGAATGGGCAGAAAGGGAATACTTTACTCTGCCTTTTTTTTAAGTATCACTCTGTTCAAAAGGATTATTAAAATTTAATAAATAGGTTAAATACTTTAGCCTACAAGCTTGTAAAACTTAGGTCAAGATTTCACAAGCACTCTTAGTAGTTTGGTGTGATTGCTTTCAGAAAAGATGGAGGAAAACGCACCACAAAGTTTTAGTTGATTTTACTGCAAGCTCAGCAGTGTCTTTGAGCAGTAGTTTTTGCCATCATGGTAGTCTCCAGTCAGGTCTAGACTGACAACAGAGCATTTGGTGATAAGGCATTGATTGCTGACAGAGATGTCTCAGCCCAGCTGAGCTATGTGGTCTTGAAAGGAGTATTGAAATAATAAAAACATCCATAGATTTAGCTTGTACAGATAAGTATTACTGTAATTATTGAGCTATTTGATTTCTCTTTTCCAAAGCTGGGAAAAATGACAGTGATTTTGGTTAACTTTTGAAATTCAGGGTTTGAACTTCTGAAGACATTGGCTGGTATGATCTCTATGTCCATGGAAGTATTCGGTGATGGAAATGACATTGGCATGTTCATGTCCTGTGTTTGGGCCCTCAGCCAAGTTACCACTGCCTGAAGGAAAGGCTCTGTTGTTTTTTAAAGTGGGAAACTGACATGTTCAGAGCAAACAAACAGACAAAGAGGCAAAGGAGTTCTACTGCAGTTGAAAATAATTCTTTTTCTGGGTGTGATACAGCATGAGGGCCATTTAAATAAATTTTCAATGCTACAGCCAGCCCCAATGCCTGCCTCAATATAGCAGGAGCCACGTAATAACATCTTTCATTCTCTCTCAATTTGTGCAGAAGTGTTTGACTTGCCCTGGCAAGCTTTATAGGAAGCAAGGAGAACGTCTCTTTGTGAGAGATTTATAAACGTGTCCTTGAAGACTGAACAGAGAGGGGCACGTTCTGCTGAGGAGCTGGCAGATTTTCTAATCTTTGTCACATTCAACTATTGTTGTGTTGTTTTACCTTAATGTGACTCTTTTCATCRTGTTCTCTCCCCTAAAACCTTGAAGTTCATTATGTGCAATTTTAATACAGTTTTTCCTGAACAAAGAAATGCATGACTATTGACTTCAGAAAAGAATTGAAGTATTTTTGTGCTATGACCTTACAGGTTTTGCTTAGTCATGCAATGAGGCCTTATTCTSTGAGAAATGACAGGGTTTTACTAGCAATTTGGAGATGTACCTTTTAGCAAAATATTAGTGATTAAAGTACTAAAAAATATTTTAGATGTAAAAACCAATAGAAACTTGTATTCATTTAGTTAAAGTGATTTGATAAATTKTATTCAAATCAGCTCCTTTTAACAAGCTACGGAGCYTGCCAAATTGTATTTTGTAAGACAAATGAGCACACCTTTGCCAATAACAGCCTTCATGGCTAGCTGAGATGAGCATTTGCTAATTTTGTTAGACTGCTAGGTGGGAGGCTTGGAGAAGGAAAGGTTTGTCCCAGGGCTCCAGATCCTGAGGTTTGTATCATTTCCCTGTGTAGTGTTGTGCTGAACTGCTGCAGTGCTACGGTGAACTAAAGAAAAGGGTAGTAGGCAACAAATAAATTATGTACACACCTCCTAAATAATTAATGAATATTAGACTGTTCCTTGGTAGTTGAGACAGGTCTCACACTTCAGGAAAATAAAGAAGTGTGTGAAGTTCCGAGTAATTTCCGATGCTGTTTGTTTAGGAGCTTGCAGGATAAATCTTTCACTGGCAGTAGGAGCAGGGTAGATCAGTGCTCCAAGCCCTGCCATGGGGTAAAACAAAGAAKGAGAGAAGGAAAGTCACTGACTCAGATCTTTGTGGAATCTTGTGCGAATCTCAAARGGTTTTATTTGGGTGGGAGTTGTTCTGAATTTTATGTTTTTGAAATCACKGACAAATACAAGTTGTGAAGCCAACCTCGAAGTCAGGCTTTCTGGATATTAGGACCCACAATGCCTTTTATAAAAGTTTTAATAGTGCTTCTGCTTCTTGTGGTGATGATCTCCTTGTTACGTRATTCAGGCTTTTGAATTCTTCTGATAGCTGGTGCTGGAGAAGAAAGATGAAAATGTTTATTTTTTTCCTACCCACAAAGTGTCCAGCACTTCGATAGTCTGCAGCTTTCAAAGCATTCAAGCTTGGGGATAGGGGAATAACTTGTCTATAGGAATTGAACATGTGAAAAATGGGAATGCTTTCAAATTGGGCTTTATAGGATGATCCATTTGCTGGAAGAACAAATTAGATGCAGGGATAAAAGTGGAAATTTTCCATCCAGGTTCTCAATCCCTTACCAGAATGGTTTACTGTAACTTTGCTCTACATTGAGCACAGCACAAGAAGGACAAGACCTGTTGGAAGAAGTCCAGCAGGACACAAAGATTATTAGAGAGGTGGAACATCTCTCCTATGAGGAAAGACTGAGACAGTTAAGATTGTTTATCCTGGAAGACTTTGGGGAGAAGGCCACTTATGGTGGCCTTCCAGTACCTAAAAATGGCTAGAAAAGAGTGGGAAAGGTACTTTTTACAGAGGCACGTAGTGACAGGATGTGAGGGAATGGCTTTAAACTGAAAATCAGGAGTTTTAGATTAGGTGATAAGAAGAATTTTTTTTTGCTGTGAATGTGGTGACACACTTGGAARGGATGCTCAGGGAAACTGTGGATGCTTCATTCCTGAAAGTGTTCAGGAAAAGCTTGGATGGGACTCTGAGCAATCTGGTCCAGTGAGAGGTGTCCCTGCCCATGTCTGTGATGTTGGTACCAGRTGATCATTAAGGTCTCTTCCAATTCAGGTCATTCTCTGATTCTTAAGTCAAACGAGATACTGTCTTTTTGGTTGGTGGTTGTGTGAATGCAGTATGATATCCCCTTAAATTCGACTGAGGCTGTTCAATCACAGCCTATTAGAAACCAAATTTCACTAAGTGCTTAAAAATATCAGAGAATCAGCACYACAGCACTTGCCCTTATATATTGAGTCAGTGTAATCTCCAAGTCATCCCTGTCATCCATCTGCTTCAAACCTGCATWACTTGAGCACATATTTCAATATTTCACTGTGCCTCTATGTGAATTTTCTTTTCTTGTGGCTCTCTTAGTGTTTGTTTATWATGTTGAGTGAAAAGATTAATTACTGTGAAATGGCATTTTTGCAATGAACTACTGCTTTCTCCAAGTTTTAGATCTTTTGCCTRATTGAAACTCCAAATGAAAAGGGTTTATACTGAATTTTTCTTAGTGCTTTCACCATTGCATAGCAAATGAAGAGYAATTGTGTAAAAAAAATCTGGGAAAAAAGAGACCAGAAATAATTGAACAAAGGAAAACAAACTTCCAAACATTTTCACAAGTGAAATGTATRAATGCTTTAAAATGATTTTTAAAATTAATTGTTTAAACCTTCTGTGAAAGTTATTTTATATTTTTTAGCCCATTTGCAAAATCTTGTTTCCATTCCTCTGTAAATTGAGTAACTTTTGATTAAGGTGTACTTCATGCAGTCACAAATGGAGTTGAAGGAATTTGCCATTACATTTCTCTTCAAATACCAAAACATCAACACCTGGTGTATTACAGTGTCTGTTCTTCGTGTGACCAAGGTGAATATGTGCTGACAATGTGAAAACCTGAAAGTTTTACAAGATTTGATGGTCATTCCAATTTAGATGTTCCTCTGAAATTTSCAGTCTTGATTCAAACCATGTGGATCCATAAAACTGGTTTCTGCTGTTGTCTTGTCTGTAGGACTGGTCATGACAGTCAACTTAACTCCAAAATATTTTGCTGATTGTAAATTTTATGTTTCAGAGAAAAATGAATTCAATTCTGAAGTGATCAATTGTGGAATAAAATGTCTTTATTTCCAAATTTGTTTGATTAATAATTGGCTTATAGRCCAGTTCTACTATTAAGATACGTCCTAAAAAATCCCCCCACCAAAACACCCCCCAAAAATAAAACAAACCAAAAAAACCCACAAGTCCCTCAAAAAGAGATTTTTTGGGTTTAACCAGAGATAAACTTTTAGTAGGGCTGTTTTGAAAATCAAACATCTCAAAAGTAWCTAAACAACAATGTGAGTTGATTAGGATGTGTCATCTGTTGTGGTAGTTTTCTGCTCAYGGTACACTGATTTTTAAAATAATCATTAGTATATGAGGAATAAAGCTTATTCCAATTACTCAGTTACTGGTGGAAAGGAGTGACACTACTTCTGAAGAAAAATAAACAACAAACCAAGACCCAACATAAATTTTTTAACACTTGTAAGTGCTGAAAAGCTTTGGCAGCTTATGGGACATGCCTGATAAGAATTTCCATCTGTAACTGTAGTTGTCAGAAAAGTTTTTGTGGTACTTTTCAGCTACAAGCACCAGAGACATACTGTGGTGAGTTTCTTTAAGGTCTCCGTGGCCTGGACCCGAGGAAGCCGGCGGGGCTGGCGGGCTCAGTCTGCTCGGCAGTTTTTTGGCTCTCCTGCTGGATGGCAGCCAGAGCATCAGCGCTGGAGCCGTTCCTGCCTCTGCCTGGAATGACTCCCCGGGAGACAGCACAGCCCCCACCAGGCACTGCTACAGAGGCAAAGTACTTGAGTAAACTCAGGCCATCTGTTGGCTGCATAAATTAGTTTTCCTCATATGCCCATCTAGCTATAATGTATCCACCTTTTTTTTTTTCTTTTTTTTTTCCCCCTACAAATAATGTGTTTTTTTCTTTATCCAGTTCTAGTAGGACAGAGATAGGCAAATTCATTTTTTGCATTTTTTTTTCTTGCTTCCTTCCTTCCTATGGCTATGTGCATTTCATTGTAGTGTCTGTGATAAACAAGACAAATAAAAAAATAAACATTTCTTAACAAAATTATCTCCTTCGTATAAGTGTTCTGGTTTGGAACTGTTAGTGGCTTCTCAGGGATAACCTTTATTCATGCTAGAGGAGAAATACATTTGTATTTGCCCTCTTCCTCCTCCTCATTTTTCCCCATTTCCCCTTTTGTATTTTTTAACTTTTCCCTTTTTTCCTCTTATTTGTTTCTCCTCTTTCCTTGTGAATACTAATRCTATGATATGAATAAATAGATAAGGGACTAAACTGATTATATTAATATAACTTGAATTAATTCAATTGGTATGTTTGTATTTTAGTTTTCAAGGAAGAATTTAATTCAGCAATAACAATATCATTTGAAATTCATTAATTTTAAAGGGTCTCCATTTTACTGCTTTCTTAACACTGGGGGAATCAGATTCCTTGAGCATTTTGCAGCTGGTTAATTTATCACTAAGTCTGGTCAATTTTGAAGATTTAATAAATGTTTTTTAATGTCAGCTTCTACTTCTGAGACAAAAAGGTGAAGAACTTCTTTCACAGGGCCCATTTGGATTTTCCTTGCAGTAGTCTTTATGAAGCTCTAGTAAGAACAGATGACGTCTTGATGGCTCTTCTGTCAAGTTACTTGGCTTATTTTGAATATATACTGTCATTTTGATTTATTTGCATTTTTTTTTCTTTTGCAGATTTATTTGAAAAACAAAGACTTGTATACTGTACAAGCAAACAACCCTCGTCAGCTAGTGGAACTTGCAGCCAGAGACATTGAAAAACTTCTAAGTAACAGGTCTAAAGCCTTGGTGGTGAGTACTAATGGGTTAAGTTTTCTATTTCATATTTTAAAGGATCTTTATTTACTATTGAAATATGCTTTCATTGTTATTTTTGCTGCCTATACACTTAGAGGCAGCATCAGTGTGATGTGTATAAGACATGACATGTAGAAAGATGGCTCCTGACTTCCTCATAAAAATGAACTCGTTTGTTGGCATAGGGCAGATGTTTATAACATTGACCGACACAGGAACCATGGCCAARTAAGAAATCAAGTTATAAATAGATTGGAAATTATTCCTCTAGGTGACGCACTTGAATGTTTATGACTTGAAGATCGCTGTACTCTGTAGTCAGTAATGAGCTCGGGGAAACAAGAAACAGAGCTTTTTTTTTTTTTTTTCCTGATTTGCTAATTTAACCTGTATTTCAGTCGTATTTTGTGTGAAGGTCATGCTTCATTGTGACCTCACAATTCCTTATGCTTTAAATAAGAAGTATCTGTTTCTTTTAAGTGCTTTTGCCAGAAGTCCCTTTCTCTTCTATCCTGTAAGACAGCAGACCTGGGTAATTGCATTGTATGTTTCCTACTCAATCACTYTCACCAGTATAAGAATTTAAAGTGCTTTTCAGAAGATACTGACCAAACATGCATGGAGGGACCTGGATGAATTAATAAACATACTTCCTTCAGAGTAGAACTATTAAAAATWGGTTTAAAGGATGGAAAAGCAGACTAGATTTCCTTGGGCAATTACATATCCACATAGATGACTTTTCAGATGAGTTTGGATGTGTCATTTAAAGTAAAAGAGAGGAGAAAGAGGGATTAATTCATGTAACTGTGGACATCTACTCAGCTGGTTGTCCTAAGCTCCTTTTTTTGTTCAGTGGAATGGAGCAGGCACTCAGYAAGGACTGACCTGACATTTTCTGAGTAAGACTTTAAAATGGGATGAACTATAGCCGAGAAGAACTTCTCTCTTTCTCAGCTGGAGAAGACTCAAATCTAAATGTCTGTATTGTAAGTGTGTAAAGTCGGGGGAGATGAGTCCCACCCAAACAGTCCTTTTATCAGTACAGTTTCATGCAGCTGAAGAATCAGTGTGAGTGAAACTGCTGCTGCTGCCCTGAGGACTCACCTTCTTGTAGGCAATGAAATTTTGCTCAGTCTGCTGTCTGTGCATAGGTACCACAAGAGGTACCCGTTGTCCTGCCTTTGGTTCTTAGCAGGAGTTCATTCTTCCAGTTGCCATTGTTTACTTAATATGCAGTGGGCATCAGTGTTATCTGGGACAAAGCTTCTCTAATTCATTCAAATTACTGGAAAATAAGTCTGATATTCTTCTTGTTTTCCTATTTTACCTCAGTGGGCATGTGTTTATGTGGCATTCTGTGGACTTTGTATTGCCATTGCAAAATACTGCAAGTCGTTTGCAGGCCTTTGTGAATACACGATTTTCCCACCTTCAACTAATATGTTTGATGTTTTTAAGTTATCACAGCAAAAGCTTATATTTTCTCAAGACTCAAGATTAATGTAGGGGGTTTTATATGTGATTGTAGTAGTTTGATCTTAAAATTTTAAGAAAATTAAATAAATATCTCATGCTTACTTTGAGAAATGTACCAGAACAATTTTTCTGTGACTGTGGAAGGAAGGTGCTACCTCACTTCAGGCAAGCACATAGTCACATTTTGAAAAGGGCAATATGATTCAGTTTCCTGAGGTAAAAGAAGACTAAATTAGGAGAAGAATGGTCCTTTGGTTCAGTAGCTCCTAACAGCTCAGATATTTATACTGACTTTTCTATTTGCAATTATTCCAGATGTATACCAGAACTTTCAATGACTTCTGATTTTAAACCTTCCTGTACATTTTTTTATATACAGGAGACACTCATTATCTCCTGCACCTGAGTTATTAATTTCTACCAAGAAGATTTCTTCACCTTCCATGTATATATTTCTCTTTCTGCTTTTTTTTCAAGGACTACCTTTATGCTGTCAGTTTATAAACTTTATGCAATGAAGCTGAATTATTTATCTGAATTTTCAGTCTTCTTGAGTCTGATGGATCACATTTTCTCTGAAATCAGGAGTGGAGTTGAATGGAACTGTTACTAGTGGCTGCACAGAGGGTTTTAAAATTGGGGCAAATATGACTCAAAATGTTAATTAAGACCCGGATCCTGAAAAGAGTATGATGCAAGTGCATCAGACATCCTCCAGTGATGCCATGAGGAAGGTGCCAGCGAATTACATCAACAGTGTTATTGTTCAGAGACTATCATACCTCAGGGATGCCATGGTTTCCTCTAGGCATGAGACACAAACAACCTTTGGGCAAGGTTATAATAAACAAATATTAGTGATGACTTTTCTAATAAGTTGCCTTCCCTTGAGCCATAAGAGCACCTTTAAATGAGAAAGATCTCTTGCATTCTGAATAATTTATGTTTTCATGTAACTATGGACTAAAAAAATCTCAAGCAATGAGAGTGAAATTACCAGGTAAATTGCTGTGAGTTTCTGTTTGACAGAAACTTAAAAGTAGTGGTTGAAATAGGTACCTAGCTGAGGAAGGAGAAAGGGGAAASCCCTGATCTGAGCTCACAGGGCTTTCCTAGGTTCTTCTTACTAGGAAATATAATGCATAGAAGAAAATCTTAGGATGAAAAGAAAAKGGAAAATTTTCTAGCAAAGTGCAGGGAGAAAGAGAGTAGTATGTGTAGGGAGACAGGCAACAGCCTTCTACTGAAGGATGTCAAAGACTGTCTTGCAATGGAGCCTGTTGAAATAGTGAACATGTCTTTCATAGCTTACTGCTGTTTTCTATTGTGTGTTTGTCTGGCCTACTGAACACCCCCTATTTCAATATAATGGATTCCCATATGCAAATGGTCTTGCAAGGAACAAGGAGTTGGAATCAATGATTCCTATGGGTCCCTTCAAACTCATGTTATTCTATMATTCTACAATTTCATAATATTATGGAGAAGTTAATATTCTGTCTCTGTGTACCTTGCTAAATGGTGGGTACAGGTGAGCTGTGCTGTGTTGCAGCCTGCATCCCCAGGTGTGTGCTGGCACATGGGTGGAGGCCTCACTGAAAATGTATCCTGCAATAACTATTGGCAAAACTCACAAAATCTTTCCAAGGGTACCAACAAATAGTATGCCTACCCCACTGGGCTGTCTGACACCCAAATCATTAATTTCTGCTGGATTTAGCTTCACTTTTAGCATTCCTGTCCCATTCCTGAGTGCAATAAATTTCTGGAGCTATGTAGATCATGCTAATAGATCAGAATCTTTTAATTCAAATGGCAAATTTGGACGGTACTAATACTTATTTGATGAGTATCATTAGAAATACTAAATAGAGTCCCTGAAATTGTACTATATTTATAAAATATAGTTGAGGAGTTATAAATSTTTCTTCATTGACTATAAAAAATGAAACTCTTTGAAATTTCTTAATATGCAACATGGATTAATAATACTTTTTTATTTYTTATGTAAAATACTTTAGTAATCTTAAGATTTGCAAAGATCCTATTTTTTTGGTCATAATTTAAAATTAGAAAGTTGTATTTTAAATACTTCCAGGGTTTTGTTTTCTGTTTATGCATTGTATCATGAGTGGAATGAAGTATAATTTTGTTTATATAATATATTCAACATATAAAAAGYAATATTTGGTCCAGTGCTGCACACCAATTTAAACATCCGCTTCACTCACTCCTGTGCAGTATGAAGTTGGCAGCTGTGCAGCCCTTGGCCTTCCTCTCCCCATTGCTCAGTACATGTTGGGGAGCATCCTGAATCTTCTACAGCAGGCAAATCTGCAGTTTTACCACTTCTTTTTGCTCAGATATTTGAATTGAAGATAGTAAGCAATTTGTACCTTTTAGGTAGRAGAAAATTAAAGAAAGAAAATTAAATATAATTTTAGTTACAGTCTTTTCAAGATACCTAGTTACAGTCTTTTCCAGCCCAGACTGCAGAAGTTTCAGGGATAAGGATCAAAACATCCTATTTCTTGCTTAGCTAAGATCCCTTTCTGTATTCAGAAATCATTTAATATTTGACTGTGTAATAGTTTGAAATTAATACTAATTATCTCTCGGRTTAAGGTTTTTCTTTCCYGAGAATTCAGGTGGTGRTTYGAGAGAGTCTTTTTTGCCCTCTGAAGGCTTTGAGTCTGGTGYGAGAATGAACTGGAGTCTTTAAGGTCTTGGTTTTTTTTAGTTTTTTGTGTGTTTATTAATTCTTATCTTACAAATTTCTCTGTGCCCAGCCGAGGTGTTCACAGCTGCTCAGACACAGGATGACTCCCCCTGTGATGGGAGGTCCTACTTCTTATACAGATAATTACGTGTGTCTTTTTACAGTTYTGTGCCAATGCCTATTACCTGTACTAAAGGGGTCACCTCTACTCTGACCCAATCTCCTTAAACTACTTTGTGCCACTGTCACTGCAGAAAATGGATGCCAAGGGAGAAGGAGAAGGACCCAGGGTACCACCCTAAATCCTCYATCTTGTTCCCTATTCTAAGAACCCCAAAACTACAAAAATTTCCACCTGGTGATAAACTACACTACTGTCTGTCACACCTTTKTGACTTRTAATTCCTCTCTGTGTTGGAAGTTCTTCCCGTGGACTGAAATCAGAGCCTGTGTCTTCCWGGGCTCTGTGCCAGGGTCTRCTACAACTCCTCTGGACAGACCCCCCTGTACAGATTTCAAACCCTCTTGCTCGGGTCTCAGGCCTCTCTGMCGAGGTCTGTGGCCTTCCAGGGCAACTAAAGGAATGMCCTGGACTCCRAYAATTATCCTTCTATCCAAAATTAGAATTTATGCATGTTCCCCTGCAAGTCTTTTCCACAAAAAAACCTCTTTCTGGAAAGGTTCAGTTTCAGGATATTATTGTCAACACTATGTTTTACACTCAYGGTGCATTTATTTGTACATTTCTCTTATATTCTCTTATATTACTGCCCTCACTGTAAGGCAACGGCATAACCATTAGTGTAAAGCAAACACTCAAGCTCCATTAAAATACATTTCACTGGAGAATGAGAGACAGTCATACTTTCACTGCTGAATTCCTGCCTATGATTTATTTGTTTTGCTTTGRGGTCATGTGTCTGTTTTTAACTAACTCACGTTAAGGTCACTTAAGGGAAAGCTCTAGTCAGTACCCCTGGCTTCATGAGCTGTGTGTAGATAAAGATGAATTACATGCACATTTGCACCTTATTGTCTAGATTTCTTCAGACATCTCAACCAGAGGCATAATATCCTCATTCTACCCTCCTTGCCTTGATTTCTTAATAAAACTGAGGAAGCTGAGTTTCCATGGAAACTGAGGCACAGATTGTGTGCTAGGAGACAGGTTCCATCTATGTGCTGTTGGGARATGTCCAAGGAGCACAACTGTGTCTCTGAATGAGGAACTCAGAATGTTTATCTGCTGGTTAAGATGCAATTTCAACACAGCTGTGCAAGTGTGTCCAGATCTCTCAGTATTTCCCTGCCTGCCTGAAATAAGGCTTCAGTGTCTCACAATAAAACTGGGAAGCTTAAATGTGTTATATTTTGAGGTTCCCAAGCAGAGATCCTGTGCACTTTAAATAGGGTTGGGAATTTTTGTGTAGCCTGGAAGACCTATAAAAGTAAAATAAATTTTGTGGGTGTGCTTGATACTACTGTTTTTAGAAAGGTATCCTCACTCTAGATTGGGTTTTGTTTTGATATCTAAAACCAACCTAACATTCTTAAAACCACTCTGGGACATCTACCTTCTGTCTGCTAATCTTATATTGCCTACAGTAACAAGACAGCTTTCCATTCTTTAAAAATACTCTCTAGATAAATTTGAATTGTCCACTCATTTAGATGTCCACATCATCTCTTGCTTTTGGGCTCTGTTACAACGCGGTCACCAGTGTCCTGAGCTCCACTAGGAATTCCAAGAGGCCTAAATAGTCACATCTTGTAGCTGAGTCCACCATTCCCACATGCTAATCTGAAGTTTAGAGCTGATCACTCTGTGATGCCTTGGGCCAGGTCTCTAAACTGAAAATATCTGTCAGTATATGTGGATACMTATCTGCATATGGACACACTTTAACAGGTGTGTTGAAATTGCTTCCAAACCACATTCCAGTATCCCTTCAATTCCAAATGATAAATCCATTTACTTTTATTCTCAGCCTGTGGGGGCTGAACTCCTTGCCTGACAATAAGGTCATTCTCAGTGGCGTGTTTTGGATTCTCCTAAAGTTGGGGACAATCTGTGCTTCTGACTCCCCTCATTACTTTGTAAACAGGGACACAGTAGACACTGTGATTTTGTCCTTGGGAGGCACTGATGAGCTAAGTCTTGAGTTGAGGGAGGAGTCTGATGTTTCCTGTTGGTTATTACATGTGTGTGATACCCTGTAGAATTCACAGAGAGAGTTTTACCCGTGAGTTGTGGTCGTATCAGAGGTTAATCAAAATAAAATGTCTTTGCCTTCCTCTGTTTCCTAGATGATTTTAAGAATGTAAGCCTTGTTGAGRATTGATTTGAACACTGGTATCAGTACAAAAAGAAGCATCACCATGTAATCATGTCTTGGCAGATATGCTACTATTGAATTTTTAATTTTCAGGTGTTTCTATTCCTTTGACTCTGCCAGTTACAGGCAATGTTAGACAATTTTATTCCAAAGGGCTCAAGTTGGAGAAATTCAGAGAGGGAAAACAGCTTGAACTGTGCTTAGTCTCCCAACAAACAACAATTTTCTACCTTTTGTTAGTATTTTTTTGTTAGTTCCATGAAAAGCTGAACATGATAAGGAAGCTGGCAAGTATGTGCTGGGTTGTGTGCCAAAATAATTTCAGGTATGCCTTCTAAGAAGAGGAAATCTAMAAAGATGGAAAAGAAAAAATTAACTGGAGTAAATTACCAGTCAAAAAAATGAACAAAGTTTGGTCTATGCATGTATTTGTGTTATGTACAAAGGTTTTAAGTTATTTTTCACCCTAATACTATTTTTCACTTGAAATTGTTTGGCTGTGCCTGTTTCTTCTCTTTAATATTTATTAACTTTTAATTTAAAGTTGGGCATCGCTCTTTAGCTATAGGAAAAGATTACACCAAGTATGTACCAGCACCATGAAGGAAATGGCTTTAACTGCAATGATCCTCCCATAAAAATGCTTACACTTTGGAAAAATACAACTAAAATACACTTTCCTCTGTCTAAGGACTGTAAGACCATGCATGCATGCCTTATGTTTTTACATGGCAATATGTCTTGGTTCTTTAACTCTTTTTTTACATATTTGGTAGAATTTTACTGTGTTGGGACTCCAGGTGTATTCACAGGTTTACTTTTTATATCTCCATCAATTCTCAACATACTGAGTAGCTCACTCAGGTGAAAATTTTTAAATTTTATTTCTGGATGCTTCCAATGAGTATTTTAAACAGACTGTTATCTCCTTGTTGCAGCATTAGATTTAGATTTCAGTCCATGGCTAGAGTTGGTCTAAATAGATTCTTCAGATATGGCAGGAACTTCACAGGTGAGTTTAAGACTAATGCTTTGCTGGTTTTGAAACTAGTTTCACTGGAAATTTGCACACTAGCGGAAAAAGTTTTACATATGCTCTTTTAGACTACAGTGCTGAATCTATTAGCCTGCATGAACATTGTTTAAATCTCCAGATGTAAATGTAGTCTATTTTGAAAGTCAGCTGTAGTTGCTGAAGCAAATGTGTTTTGGAATGACAGCCAGTGAGACGCAACACTTGTGAAGTCAAACATTTGTCAACTTGTCCACATGTCAGATGTTTGAATTTGTTTTTGCTCGTCTTGCCTAGAGTCTTATTTTATTAACTGAAATCCAGGTTGTGTGGATGCAACATTATGCCTCAGAGGATAGATTCACATAACTCACATACCTTGCAAGTCATCATAAAAGTCTGCAAAAATAAATCAGAGGGCTTGCAGTGAAAGTTCTTATGAATATTGCCTGTTTCCATGCTTTTCTTTTCACAGTTGACTTGATTTGCCTTCTGCAGATCTTGTATTCTTGTTGACAGATAAATAGGGGCTCATCCCCCCAACTTCCATGTCCTCATAGATAGCCACAGTCATCATTTTGATTTCTGTGGCCCTGAACTGTACACAGTGCTGCAATGGAATCAAGTCTGCGAGCTTAGAGAGACACCTGCTGAATTTCCATCCTCTAGCACAGTGCATTGCACTTGGAGCTTTAACTGTGCCTGAGACAAAGAAAGCTAGAAAGTGCTTGTGGCAAATTATATTATTTGATGACCAGCTTCACAATGTAATATTTCTTTCTCCTTACACAGTAAATTGTCACTGTTAGCATAGTTTTGTTGCATTCACCTTTCATATGGAGAAAAATAAGAAAGCACTGATAGCTGTAGCAGTTCTTTCCCATTTAGATCCCTTTATATATTCATTTGCACAAATTCACTTACGAAGTAAATGGTCATGGTTAATTTTGCARAAGTTTTGTTGCAGATTTTTTTTTACTCCCTGTGAGAGATTCTTCATGAGTTTTCTACAAGCAGATTTCCTTGTCTAGGTTCGTGGATACTGAAATTTCATTTGTGAAAGATGTTCTGCAGGCACATGACCTCATTAATGGCAGCATCACCCTAAGCTGGGGGTTTGACTGTGAAAAGTGAAATACTGTTCAAACAAGTCTTGGTTTCTTTTGGTTTTAAAGTTTGTTTTTTCAGCTTTGGAAGCTCAATATTGAAAATAAAACAATGCAACCCAAACCTCTGTAGTTCCTTTTCTTGGATTAGTTCCAGTTTTTTTCTCAAGGGCTTTGCTAGTCTTATCCTCAGGCAGCTTCTTCTCCTGAAGTTATTTTTGTTTTCCTTGTATGAGCTTCTGCCTGATAGATGAAGAAAACTGTTTTCTTCCTTATTTCTTGGTCTGATGGCTTCCATTCAGATCATGCCCAACAACACATTGATGATGCTGGGTTGTTTGTTTGCTTGTTTGGGGGGTTTTTAAATGTGTGTTTGTTTGGGGGTTTTTTGTGTGTGAGACTGTTTTTCTCTGTGGCTGGTTAGAGAATTTTACAGAAGAATGATTTTCCATGGTAAACCACATTTTTCAAATCATAACATTACATGGTAGTAGTTTAATTTGCAAGTGTTGGCTTCCATACTCTTGTGCTTGTCTAGTCAACCCTCTCAAGACTCCTTATTTTTTCTTCAGTCACTATATTTACATTTTCAACCACAACAAAATAAACTTTAAAAATTTATGAATTCTCTGTGAAATGAAAATTCCACTTACTTGCTGAAAGCTGTATTAAACGTTACAGGGAAAAGCAAAGTGCAAGTGTTGTTTTCAGAGATGCAAACTTGCACACAAACATTATAAACAGTGGTACAATAGTTGTGTGTTGTACACAACCCCAAGCCTGCATTTTGCCTTTGTGTGGCTTCCCCCCCCTGCCCCGAGACTGGGTTAAATTTGGGACTCCTAAAGTTCTGTTGTCTTTCAGAATTTTTGCTTTAAGAGCATTGATACGTTACTGTATGCATGATTCCAGTGACGACTTGTCTCAGTGGAATTCTTTGTACCCTTTTCTTGTCTTTTTCCATATTCTCCATATTAAAAGTCCAGATTAGACTGTGTTGCTGCAGCATCACACTAATTCATGCTGTATTTTTCATCCTTTTTCACTTTAAGTACTTTCCAGAGTGCCTGTGTCTGAGTCAGTGTTTTTTTAAATATGGTACAAAATTTGTACATTCATGGGTTGGAGAGTTTTAGTAAGTTGTCAAAACATTTAAATTGTAATTCTGTTCAATTTCCACTTCACAGGGCAGAATTAAAGCACAAATGCAAAATTAAAGCTATGTTGTTTAAAATGGAACCCTTCCTAATTGTTATGYACATGTCATGACAAAATGCTCAAATGTTTTTCCTGCCTTTCTTGGTCAAATTTTTAGTGAGATTGAGCTGAGTGCAATAATTGTTACTGTGGTGCCAGAGTAGGATTGAATTTAGAAATGCCAGTTTTGACTGATGAAGTATGTAAAAGCATCAGACTTTCAACTTCAGTAGAACTCTTGCTGCAATGAAAAACTATTGGATTGCATAATGAACATCAGAATCTGTCCTATGCACAAGCAAAAGGTAAATCCCCACTTTTGGGGTTGGTTGCTGGTCATATAATTTAATAAATTAGTATTCAAGAATGAGTAGTTGAACAGTACGTTCTTTCAAACAGGCTTCCTAATTTTTTTTTTTTTTCTTTTTTCTGTAAAGATTAGTGCATTCTGAGTGTTACGGTACCTATTTACAGCATGGCCGTAATGCTTATTCTATAGCTGCAGTATCCTTAAATGCACTGTTAGGTCTGGATAACAGTGTAAGAGCCTGAATGAGATGTGGAACAACAGGCAGCTCTTCAAAATGCTGTTTATTGTATAGAAGATGTTACAGCAGTCCTGGGTCATGGGTGACAGAGCCACACCTAAGGCTGCCATCTACAGCTTGTGGGCATGCCTGAAGCTGAGTTAGTTTTGGCTACAATGCATTATAGAGTTTTCTTTGCTGAGCATCTTAATACATATAAACCAATCAGCATCATACACAATACCTTTACCATTACCTCTGGCCTATCATAACTATTTTCATTACATGTTMTGGTTAGTGCTACCCAATCACATCAAGTTAGGCATCACATCGATGTTACAGTTTAAGCTTAAAGTTGTTTTTCTGTTTTCTTGCAGTGRAAAATTCTTAGACATTTTCTCTACTTGGTAAAAACACGTTCTTGTTTGCCTGTGGTATCTTCTGCTTTTCTTGAGACTTATTTCTGCTTGGTAAAAACATCTTTGTGGTCAAGATATCCCTTGCACTAACYATAAAACCTCCTTCCAACTCGACTTAACCTTTGCTTTCTTAGTTGCCCAGTGACAACTGGCTCAGCAATTCTAACTTTAGACATCCTTTATTCTTYTATATCAAAACTTGCTTTCATTTCTATTTCACTTACAGGATTTACATTCAGAGAGCCTTCTGCTAAGCATTCATRTCTGTAAAACTTTCCTGTTAAACTTTCATCTTCCCCAACATAACAGTGTGTTTAGTAGTGTAGCACATTTCCAGGAATATTTGARTTTTTCTTGAGGCATTTTGGTAGCACACTTTTTGCTGGCATTTCAGCAGCACGGTTAATTGGACCCCTTAGGAAAGAATGCAGGTAAATCTGGGGCTCTTCCATGTAAGCTYTAAAGGGATCAAATCAGCTGTTTCCAATCCTTGGACACAGCCTGCTGCAGAGTTAGTTAAGAAGAAATACTGAACTTCATAAAAGTATGCAGCAGTTTCATGGAGTGTGTTCACCTGGCATCTTTCTTTCATGTTTTTCTTCCTTATCAGTTTAAGGTGTCCACCTGTCACCCTTGCTGCACCTTTCGGGCTTTGTAGTGAAATCTCCATGTTAAAACTTTCCTTAAGAGAGTTCCTGTGAGCTTTCTTTGCAACAYTGACTTTTGAGGTACTTGTTAGTACAAAAGGCAAAATTCCACAGGAGCTCAGCAAGTTCTTTGTACCAGAAATCTCAGTGGCAAAATTTAGAAAGCAGAATATGCTGAGGGAAAGCATAAACTGTTTTCTGCTATTTTCCTCAAAGTCTTAATTTTTTGTGATCCAGCTGTGAATTTGCTGGTAAACAAATGTTCACCTTCAAAAAGCCTTATTAATCAGTACAGGCTGAGGTACTCCATATGTGTTTTATGTTAATCCTTTTGTTGGATTAAAAAATTCCCTTTGATGGGGAYGCTTCAAGAAACAAGGTGATGACACATTTTATGATGTGTCAATGTGATGAAGATATGGTTTCTTCAAAGTCCAAGGACTATCCAGGAATATTTTTCAACCCCTTTTATGAAGCTGATTAACAGATACAAATTGATGTTCTTCAACTAGATTCCTAAAGGGAACAGATTTATTATATTTGGGATTTGATTTATGAATTCACATGGAGGTGGAAGGGATCCATGTGGACTGTATAAATTTGTTCACTTGTCCCTTCCTATGGCATGGTGAGATGACTTTCTGTATGAGCTCCAAAGACTGAAAAGTCTCCCATGCGTGCTTGATTTTAACACAGCTGACTGTCCTTGTGGAGTCACCTAGGTCCAAATTCCACCTTTGGCATTTGGACACATGAGGAGCACAGCTGAAGGACAGATATATATRTGCTAAGCACAAGATGTCTTACATAGATGAAACTGAAATCCTCTGTCTGGAGCATTGCATTTGGGTCAGTGTTGCAATGTGAAACTTTAATTTCTTTAGGATCAGAGACTGAAATCTTCTGCTTAAGATTGGTAGCTACAAAGATCTTATGTGTGTTTTGTTTTGTTGTTTTGGTCAGAGGTTTTTTTTGCTAGTTTTTCCTTTTTTATATGTTTGAAAGAGGATTCCATAACTCAAATGGCTGTCTGAGAAATCAGGGATCTGAGATGAAATTTATCTTCAGTCTAAGAAAGTTTATGTTTGTCTCCTACCTCCTAAAAGACTTTTCTGATTACTTAATTGCAAGCCAGATGGAATGAAAATGCCCTGCTTGTCCTTGGTTATTCCTTCATCTTCCATCTGACAGCGCTGAGTCAGTGTGAGGAATGGAGGATTCACAGAACTAGGAGGCAGGGTGCCACAGGAGGGCTTGGATCTTAGTTTTCACTGTGCTCAGTTATGAGAGTAAAATATTTTCCCATTKGTCTTGTATTGTTTCAAACATCATCACCATCTACTTTACGCTGCAAGAGGCTTCAAGAAAGTGTGGCAGTGGGTCAGGAGGCGWGTGAGGCAGAGCGCCTCAGCGTTAGGTACTGCAGAGGGGGATTTGGAGCAGAAGTAACTGCTCTTACACTTCTGCTAATGCCCAAAAGTCAGGCATAACTTTTTTTCAGTCCCACAGTTAACCTAGGGAAGGCTCTGCTCAGCTTCTTTGAACCTTTGATGTTAGGTTTTCCCAAAGTAATGGGTTTTTTTAGGCTACTTTCTCCTTAGTCCTGCTCTGGTCTCTCAATTTCTGTTTTTTAAATGTTATTTTATTCTTTCCCTTTATAAATTTTTGGTTTTTATAGCTTTTACACTGTATTTAAATAAATGCTGCTAATACTTTGCAAACACAAAGCCAGTCAGTTTCTTATTTGAAATCAATGGATGTGATCATTGTCAAACAAAACCACCATCAGTAGAAGGTGTAGAGCACTCGYTCTCAAGGTGGGGTGTGAATCCCCAGGTGTGTTTCAAAGGTTTGCATTAGATTGTGACTGTCAAAGAAATTGGCTTTTATTTAGTATTTTTTAAAAAATTATTGATTTGGAACTAGTCTCACAAACAGAAATCATTTAGGAGCCCATGCTGTTATGTGATTAGAGAATATAACAAAAAATGTGTGGTGATACATAGTTTAGCTATGAGAAAATACAAACTTCGTAAATTTGTTTGATAGTTCTTTTATGGTCTGTGTCTTGCATAAAAAAACCCAGTTTGAATTTCAGTGGGGTTCTGGGTGTTTTGGTTGTTTTTTTTTGCTTCTTTTTCTTTTTCTTGTCTTGCTGGAGTGCATTTCATTCCTTACAAGCTGAAAGAAATACATTGTCTAAGGTTTTATCATCTTGCCTATGTTTAGTTAACAGTGACATCATTAACCTATTTCAAGCCTACCTTTTTAATAACAARAGAAGTTCTGCCAATCTTCAGGTTCAGTATACCCTGAGACAAATACTGCTTTTTTATAGATTTGTTTGGGGATTTAATTTATTTTCAATTCACTATTTCTTATTAAAACTTCAATCACCCTCCACTTGATTGTAATTAAAACTGCCCCTAGGCAATAAATTTTGTTCTATGCAAATATGACAGGTATAATTATGGAAAAATCTAATTGTTCAGATATTGTTCCTCTTCATGGGGTGTTAAAATAAGTGATGAAGTAATTAGATTTTTCCCTTCAAATATCAGAGAAAAAAAGAACAACAAAATTTGTACTTCCCTTTGAGCCTGGGTTCATAATGCTCGCTTCTGATTCCGTGAATTCTGAAATTGTCTTCACACCAAATATAGGAAGTTTTTGGTTTGTGTGCTCTTGAATTAGTACAGGGAAGATTTCTGTGCAGTGGTGGGCTTACAAGAGCAGTGTGAAGCAAGGTGAGAGCATCTGGGTTCAGTCCTGGAGTTTGGCAGGTCCAATGAGGATGGGACAGCAGTGTTCCCCTCTAGATTTTTCCATTAACATCTTCATTACATCCAGCTCTGAAATTCCTAAGGAAAAAATATATATATCTTTCTTAGGATTTAGTTAACAAACCTGAAATTGATCAGTGGTTATGTTTCAAGGGTATTTCTTTATTTTTATGGTGCAACCTGTTGCCACCAGGTTGCACTTCATTGTGAAGGGGATTTTTTCCCCGCCAAGAAGCTAGCAGGGAACACTTGCCAAAACTGAAAAGGTCATGAAGATCCTTGGGGTCTTGCCCTGTTGCACAGAAACCCCTTACATAATCCTTCAGCTTCAATTGCTATTTGCATGCTGGCCATGGCCGTGTTCCTGCTCCCTTTGCTCCTYACGCCGTCTCCAAGTTGGTTTGTGTTACAGCAGCAGTGACTCACTGATGCTCAGTCCACTGGAAAGTACTAAACAGACAGGCTCTGCTGCTAAATTCAGCGGCTATTCCCTGAGTACCTTCTCTGAGTCAGAGACTGTGGAGCAGTGATTTTGTTTCTGC
>QVAJ01000349.1:234257-258910 GCA_003546035.1 Mixornis gularis
TTTTTTTTCTTTTGTTAAAGGTTCACATGTATTCTGGAGTTGTCAGGATGTATTTATGTTTTACCAGGTCTTTTAAAAAAAWTAATGTGAGTGAACAGAAAGTGCTAGAGGAGCATGTTTACCTGTTCCCAAGGTGATACAAGCARATTGGGTTGAAATCCTAGGGGTGGTGAGTATTTTCAGGTCGATTTCAAATAGAATCAGCCTTTAGCAACACAGAATATACTGACGTGTGTGTAAACCATGTGGTCCCACCAGGCATTTCCTCAGCATTTCCAATCCCTCTTCTCTTCCACAGCATTGATGACATGCCAGATTTCCCACTGGGTCAACCGAGCTGTCCTTCCTCCCCCTGCTTCCCTCCCCAAAGCCTGCATGCATCTTAAGGATATTCCTTTCACAATCAATGGAGGGGTATGGAAGTCAAAGTACTAATGCATGACATTTTGCAATTCTAGGGAAAATATTTTGTCTCATGACACATTTCATGGTCTTCAGTTCCATGTAAAAAGATGGCATTATATCCAAATGTAATGTAATATTAGGTACAAATATGTGCATATAATGAAAGCAAAATAAACTCAATTTTAAGGTTATAATCTAAAACAGTTTTCATTTATAATTTATTGCTCTTTTTTTCTCTCAAAGTAGAAATCCAGATCGTCWAACTTTACTTTCAGTTATTGTTTTCTGTATCTTCTGGTTTTTCTGTATATTTTCCCTATACTCTCTGTATTACAACCTCAACTCTTCWTCTTCAACATGCATCTTATTTTTAGGCTTTCATTTTCTAAATCCAACACTTGCTTCAGCCAGCTTTTTCATTTGCTGAGAATATAGTATAGAGGTGACTACAGAGGATGGAAATCAGACAAAATTATTGTTATGATGTACAAACTGTGGTGTARCATAACTATAACCATGTAGCTGGGAGAATGGAGCATAGGTACTACTACAAGGTGCTTTAGCTTTTTTGATTTTGTGTTTTTAACCTTTTACTGGAACACATATTTTCTTTTAACTGTTGTTACACYGTTCTAATATTTCATAAAAGAGATTTCTGTATTTGCAAGAGATTCACATAAGATACATATTTGCATAGGTAATTATTGCTGCACTGTAAGCAAAGTTTATGGCTGCAGGCTGTGTTCCTCTTTTTGTTCTGAATAAAGTATGCACTTATTGTTAAGCATATAATAGTATTAATGATTTTTTTTCCTYGAATCAAAGTTTATGGTATGACTTGGAATTGAAAAAAAWTTGTAATAGTGAATATAATAATAAGCATAATGGAAGCACAAAATACAATTTTGTTCATGTGGTGCAAGCAAACAGTCTGTCATCTGGTTTATTCTAGACTTAGACCTTCAATTAGTTTCTCACTGAAATCTTCTGTTAAATGGGCACAATATTTCTAAACATGTATGTCTGCAAACAGCTTGAGTATTTTCTGCTGGGGATTACTTTATGCTGATTCACCTTTTTTACCTACTGTTAAGGAATTTACTTTAAGCCTCTGCAAAATCACTTCATGCAGGAGATGCCTTTGGTTCTTAGTGTTTAGAGTTTGGTATTTTTCAACTTGGCGATCTGGAAAGCAGGTGGGGATGTTTTGTATCTAAATATTGGTCCTATTCAGAATTCCCTTCCCTATTAGTACCAAATTTCACTCTCAGGATAAAGGGGGAGTGTGGGTATGATGTATTGTCTTTGATGCAGTCAGAAGTGATATCAAAGAAGTTTATATGGAATGGAACTAGTGCTGCTATAGTCTTGTTAGATTGTTTGGATCTAAACTGAACAAGTGGTTCAGAATTTATATATATATCACAAAATCACAGAATCAGCTGAGCTGGAAGGGACCCATGAGGATCATAGAGTCCAGCTCCCAGCCCTGCATGGGACTATTCCCAAGAGTCACACCATGTGCCTTAAAGTATTCAAATGCTTCTTGTACTCTGCCAGGATTGGTGCTGTGGCACACTCACATTCTTTAGAACAGGTTTGAGCTTTGGAGGCTTGTAAAAGTTGCTACAAAACAACTCATCAACTTTGTGCTTCTCTTAGCTTCATCACAATACAATACTGTGCTTGTTCTTTTCCTGGTTGGTGTTTTTTTGTGTTTTTTTTTTTTTGTGGCTTTTTTTGTTTGTTTGTTTTGTTGTTTGTTTTTGTCTCAGTGTTTAGTAACACTGTGCATAGTTTCATGAATTACTAGTAAAATTCTTGGTGATGCTGTTCAATTGAAATACTTCTGTTAAGACATCCTCATTGTGGTCTCAGCTGTAACTACRTCTGCATCAGCTATTGGCCATGGATTAGAATTTCCAGGAAGGACACAATGGAGACAGAGATATGGGAACAAGATGTGCTTTTGCAGAATGCTTCACTACATTCTTTGATTTATTATTTAGCTGTGAGCTATGTTCAGTTCAGCAGGGGAGATTTTTTTCCTGCAGTTCCATTGAGATCTCTGTGTCAAGTTACTCCTGTGCAGTCACTTGGACATTGTTCCTACTTATATGGTGCTACTGCTTCAACAGTGTATTTTCAGTGGCCTCAATGCCTAGAAAAGACTGTTCTACATTTGTTTCTRTGCTCTCTGGTATCTAGTATGTTCACACAAACATTAAACTGCTGATGTTTTCTTTATTGACMACCATTGGTCAGCTAGAAAGCTACAGAATTCCATTCTATTGTATAGAATTAGATTAATTATAGTAAATAACTGTATAATTAGAGGCTCTTTTACTATGTCAGGGTAAACTCCTGTCCTTCCAAATTGCATCTAGTCTTGGAAAAGTTTTCTGGTACACTTTTGATGTATTGCAGTAAGGGTCAGGCAGGTGAGTGGAGAAGGTAATAAATGTTGATGGAAGCAAGTTTTCATTTATTTCCTATAAGCAGAATGTTTGCATGGAGCAGTGATATGTATCACCCTATACTAGAGGGATTTCTGCATCTGTGAAAGTCTCCTATGTTATGAATTTAAAAAATTGATAGTAATCTTGCTAACTGTAAGGCACTTAATGCAAGAGAAGATCAATATACATAGAAATGCAAAGTTTAAGTAGTATTGAAATTAAACTTTTTTTGATCTGCATTGAGAATCATTACAACATCTACATAAAAGTCTGGCTCTGATGTTTTCCCAAGCTTTTTTTTTTTTATCTGCAGTTGTAATGGCCATGATAAAAGCAGAGCACTACAGTAAAAGACATTTGAAAACTTTTGTGATCAGGAAATAAATTCCACTGGCAAGGGCTTGGCAACTGCTTAGAAACTGTGTCTAGCTGCTTTCTCAGCCCCATGAGCTATTTTGCCTGGAAGCATTTCACAGCAGCCCACAGCATATTGAAGGTAGGGGACTCAGATAACCTGACAGAGAGGAAGATTATGGACACTTTTCCATTTCTCACATTTTTCAAACTGAATCCTTGTATGCCAGTTGTGTCTGTCCTTGTGCTGCTGCTGAACCATTGCTATGTCGTGGAGTCCAAGTGTGATGTATCTGTTGCCTCTGTGATACATTTTAGAGCAGCMTACAAGAAAGTATAAATTCCTGACAAAGGACATGCCAGTAACAGGTTCATTTTTGCAGCACTGCCCATAAGATATCCTCGAGCTTACTGTGTTTTTTCTATCTCCTAAATGCTAAATACAAAATTATTAAAAAGCATGTTGCATGATTCATTTTGCTTACATTACGTTTCAAAAGAGAATGTTGCATAGTTTAAGCCAGGAGTCTAAGCTGGGCTTCCTCGGTGCCTGTTGAATATAGGCTCTGCCACAATGGAGTGGAGGATTCATTTCACTTTCTTTCAGTCCCTCTGGTGCTATTTCCTCTTTTTCAGCAAAGGAAAGTGTATGATCCTTTTAAATTTCTTCACAGCTTGGCTCCTTCTTGCTCATCTACCTTGTGAATTATTTTTTTTAATGCCAGCTGTGATCTGCTACCCTTTTGCACCCCTTGCAAACCTTTACTCCCTTTGAAAAGTGCARTCTCATATGTTCAAGTATAAATACAAATTCTGTCATTTATTTGACGGATTATCCAAATTGTCAAACATTTGCAGCCCAGCATTAGTTTTTATTTGCATCTTGATAGGTAGTGGGCATTTACATCTGTGTAACCTCCCTCTGCTCAGTAGGTTTTCCAGAATTATGTTTTCCCCTATTAATTAAGAAAGAAAGCTGTAAAGTCCTGCCTGCCAGAGATRATTCTGTCACTGGCATAACCAAAGGAAGCATTCTCTTTTGTCCTCCCCTATTGACTAATAAAGATGGTGCCAATTACCAACAGATTTTTCATCTGTTATTGGCTAAACTTGAATGTTCTTCTTATGTGTAGGTCTGGGTCAAGGGACTTTTATTACAACATCTTTGGACTTCTTGGGAGGTTTTTTGGTATGTGACATTAACCATTTGAGGCAAATTTAGAAGACTGCAAAAGGTGGTTCAGATATCTTTTTTGTAAGTTGCCAAAATCATACAATATGTCATGGAATGGTTTGSGTTTGAAAGGGACCTTAAAGATCATCTTGTTCCAAAACTTCTGCCATGAGCAGGGACACATTCCACTAAATAATGTAATATGGATTTTGTTTAGCAATACCCTAAACTTTGTTTTCAAGAAATTTTCATGGAAGAGTGTTCACCTGCAGAGGCTAAACAGAAGGGCCAAAAGCCTTTTACCAAGATGAAACAGTCACCTATGCAAGAAGTTACAGAATGAGATTCTTAAAGCACTGAAGACAATTTAGCCCTAAGTGTCCTCCTTTTCAGTTGGACRATGGCATCCAAATTCTCCTTGCACTTGAGTATATCATCAGATGCTAATCCTCAAAAATCTTGGAAATCTGACCCAAGCTACTTTGCAGGAAAAGGTTGAGGTCACAAAACAAGGAGATCTCATTCCAAAAATAATAAAGGTTTGCTGCAATTTGCAATTTCATGTTAATTAAGTTCATGGAGCCATTGGATATATTGTAATCTACAGGTACTGGCTGTGGCATGTGTTACTATTTGAGAGGCAGGTTTACCTCCTGATGAGGATTTTGGTTTTCAGTCCATTCTGAAGCATGCAATACACAATGTGGATGGTGCAGGGAAGCATCTTGCACAGATGTTCTGGTCTGAAGAGGCAGCAAAACACACACAGAAACACAAACAAGGAGTGTTCAGGAGGGTTTCAGCTGTTTGACCTGGAATGGATGAAAACATCCATGGGGCAAACACAGTAACAACTGCTTTGTATTGAATAAAAAACCCCCCAAAAATACAAACCAAACCCACCGAAAAACAAAACTAATACAATACTACAAACAAACAARAAACCACACCCTCAGAAAAACAAAACAAAACAAAACCAGAAAAACACCCAACTTTGTCTGCATCTGCCTGCTTTATAGGAAATTAGCTAATAGCAAATTAGTCTCTCTAAATGAACAATGTAGCTGTGGCAGGGATGCAGGAAATCAGAGAAGGCTGCACAGATATACACTAATTGATGTGCACATCTGACCCTGGGGACTTGCTCTTGAGGCCATGTTCTGGAAGCTGAAATTTGTATCCATGCTTATTGTTGGTGTCCTCAGATGAAGGTGGTATTTTAGTGAAAAAGAAAAAAAAATGTGTGTAAAAGATAGGCTTAGTAAGTAGCAAATGAGTTGTAAATTAGTTGACATTTTGATGTTTTTGCCCTTCTCCCTCCCAGTTAGCCAGGCTGTCCCTGCTATCTCCCTGTGCTGCCTTGGGAGCTGGATTTGTTGTGCTGTGCTGTGGCACCTGTAGRTTGGTCAGATTCCCCCAAATCAGCCTAAGGGACGTCATGCCATCCTTCTTTGGAGGGAGGAGAGGTAGGATTGATCTTCATGTTCAAAACCAGAGCACAGCAGTTATTTCTASCTGTTACTTCCCCTCATTGTTTTTCTTTACATGTTTGTTTCTTTTTCTCCTGTGTTTTGGAGGGGGATTTTGGTTGTTTCTTTCTACTCTGGTGGCTCTGACAACAGTCAACTGGATGTTATTCAGCCTGAGGACTATATTTCTGTCCTACACCATTTCTGTTTTTCAGATTGCTCAAAATAACTTTACAGAGTGGATATGGGGAAAATGAGCTAATATTGTCATTTGGATGTTTCTCTTTATTTTAGGGAATAGAAAGRAGAAATGGCATGTTCCCTTAAATGCATACATGAGTTATATTTATATATACATTATTTTTTGTGTCTAGTATGAGCTTATAAAGTAAGTTATTGTTGAAGAGGAACAATACTTTTCAGTCCTCTAAATTATTCTTTAGTTACTGAAAGCCCTTAACACCAATTCATAAAAAAAATATCAAAAATTAAAGTTGTTATCACTGCGACAATTCATGTTCACTTTTGGCAATCTTATGTAAAAATAAAGACCTTGAATGTTGTTCAGTTGAAACAAAGATCTGTGTTCTGGGAATAAAACAGACCTTTACCATAACATCAGAGACCTTCAGGTAATTTGTTTACCTTCTGTTCATGGAAGTCAAGGAACAGCATTATCATTAAAAGGATGAAGTGCATTCAGACAACTGAAACAAAAATAAGATGCTAATTAAAGAATTTACAGAAAAGTATCATGCTGTGGTCTTTTGCTCTATAGAGGAATTCAACCTGCAGTCTTTTTTTTTTTTTTAAGTCACAGAAGAAATTTATTTGATTAACATGGGAGTTAAGTAAATAGAGAATCCTGTGGCAGAATGGCAGAACACCTGACTCTTACACAACAGTGGTTATATATATCAGTCTCAAATTAAATATAATTAAAATTTGTCCCAAGGGTCTACAAACTGCCAGAAAGGTAGAGAAAATAAGCAGAAGAGAAGCCAGAAACATGAACTGGAAACAAAGAGGAAACTACAAAAGCAGGTAGACAGCAGTGGTGGATTTGGGTAGAAACAACAGTTCATTGGTCAGAGAGAGTGAGATGAAACTTGAAATATGAAAGATCAATCCAAAAAGATGAAAGAAAAAGAAGAAAACACACACAAATTGATTGGATTGTTTTGTCCATGTTCTCAGTTCTCTTGATCCTCATGTTCTGTCTTTAATAACTGATGAGTAATTATTCTTTATTAACTTTTGATTGCAGGCTTAAAGATTTTATGATTAAGTTTGGGATCTTGAACTAGGAAAAAAAGCAGATTTGGGACTATGTACATAAACCTTAGTGAGATGGGCTAGAGATGGGTGAGAACAAACTATAAAATAATTTCTGTGTGGCATAGGGGAAGGTTGGTGGTGGTTTACCTGCAGATTATAAAATAATTTCTGCGTGGCATAGGGGAAGGTTGGTGGTGGTTTACCTGCAGATGAGCAACCAGGGGTTTCTGAAGACTGCAGGTCAGAGAATGCAGATCAGCAAACCGTTGAAAATCTGTCATTGACAAWCTGGTACCTGAATGAACTATGCTTTGCACACCAGAAAGACAGGGGTCCCATGACATGCTGGTTGACTTGACTGATGGAGTCTTCATGGAGGATGATGGATCAGGGAATTACATGGTTTCTGTTGGCATAGAGTAGATACTCTGTCTATTGGTGTTGGATAGAAACTGAGCAATAAACTCCATTTTATACCCTATGGGTTAAGGATTTTTTTGTTTAGTTCACCATAATTTGATAAGACTAAACACTAAATCTGAGTATATTCTGAATACAGACCAAAACCTTGATCTGTCATGCAGAATAAGTGGCATGGCAGTACTTAGTTGAAGGAACAGTAAATCGCATTAACTTTAACAGTGAGTGAGCCTTTAGCATGGTAATTAGTTTTTGATCCCTTTAACAACAGATATCAAACACCCAGCAAGTTCTTTCTGTCAGTAAACGTATTTTGAAGAGGAAGGATATTTTAAAGAGATAAGAACTGGTGAGAACTGGAAGCCTTATTTGTCATCTCTTAGGCAGGACTTTGCTAGAGTCTTCTCTACTGCAACTTAGGTGAAGGCTGTGGTACCAGACACCAAAATAGTGCTTTAAATCCTTTCTTGGCTTATCTGGATTTTATGATTTGCTAAGAGCTAGCAACTCATTCAAACCCAGGAAAGKCACTACTAGAAAAAGCAATAAAATATTAAACATCATAGTTTCTTATTGATTTCTGAAGCAAGGAGTGATGCCGTAAGACTTCAGTTCTTACAGATAAATGTTCCTGTGATTTGATATTTCATAAGAGTGGGCATATTGGTGCCTCAAGGGAGAGTGTATTGTAGGGAAACGTAACTACTCCAGTTCATTTCTTGCATACTCTTTGTTTGGKTTTTTTTKTKTKTKTKTTTGKTKTTGTTTKTKTTTGTTTGTTTKTKTTTKKTTKTYTKTTKGTTTGTTTGTTTCTGAATTCTGAATTCAGGGAAACAAAAAGTCCTGTTCAGTTCAGAGCTGAAGTTAAAAATATGTCAGAAAATTTAAAATAGAGAAACACAGCAACATGTTAGCAGTATTATGGAGACAGAAACCATCAAAGGTTGTTAGTGGCAATTTCAGCAAGAAGTTTATATTCCTGTTTTAATGTCCATTTAATGACCATTTAATGGGATTTGTGCTTCAGTGTTTTCCTTATGGTCAACTGAACGACCATGGTTGATGTGATCCAGGATTTAAAGTGCATATGCCAATGCAGAGCCTCATTTCTTAGGGAGATTAGGACTGTTTGCTTATGCTTTCTTGTGAAGAAATCCTGGGTTTTGTTACATAGTTGTCTACTTGTGAGCTAACTGTATACACAAAATTTGCTAGCAGTAGAGAGMGACAGCCTTTTCTAGAACATGATACGTTTGGTCCAGTTTAGATACTTGCGGAAGGGATAGAGAAAGTCAGGACTGCCTCAAGTGTAGATCCATGGTGAGATGTATATCACCTTCCGTTTTCATCTCCTCCCTTTATCCATTCTTTCCTCTACTAGTAGACTGTAAATCAGGAAGATGGGGAGGTGCTGATGGCACACTACTACACCCTAAAAGTTTAGGAACTGCCTCTAGTTTCTTCTCTATTTCTTTGTCCACATAGAGGAGAGGTTGTAGGAACAATAGATGAGCCAGCAGGTAAGCTGAAGTGTTTTTCCATACTAAAACTCCTCATGAGAGTTTATGGGGAAAGAGATGATTATCTGGCACTGAAAATCATATTTTATTATTTTAGGACTATGGGAACTTGCCTTGTCTATTTGATACTCCTTGTACTCCTTTTTAATGATATGGACGCTGCTTTATCAAGGGTGAAATATGAGRTGACCGAGTTGGGTTTTGGCAAAAGAACACTGACAAATATGGGAACCATCTGTTTAGACTGTGCTATGTTGGGCATGTGCTTATRTTGTAAACCCACTGTATTATTTGGTCCTCATGTGCAGTATGATTAGATGTCATCTGAAGAAATACCAGGTTGTGGTGGTTTGCTTGTTTTTGGTTTGTTTGAGTGTTTTTGTTTTGTTTGTTTATTTTGTTTTATGTTTTTGTCTTATTTTTTGTTTTGTTTTTGTTTTTAGGGCAAACCCTATTTTATCATAGGAACATAGAACAATAGAATATTTTGGGTTGGAAGGGACCTTTAAGGGTCATCCAGTCCAAGCCCTCAGCGATGGGCAGAGACATTYTCAAGTAGATCAAGCTGCTCAGAGCCCTGTCCTACCTGAGCTTGAAGGTCCTAGAGTTGGGCCATCCACCATGTCTGGGTAACTGTGCTAGGGTTTTACTGCCATCATCATAGAAGTTGTCTGTCTTACATCTAGTCTAAATCTCTCTTTTAGTTTTAGACCATTACCTTTTTGTCTTATTGCAACATGTTGTGCTATCAACATTCCTTTCATTTTAACTACTGTTTTTCTGTGTTTAAGTACTGAAAGATCACAGTATGATGTCCCCAGAGTCTTCTCTTCTCCAGGCTGAACAACCACAAYCCTCTCAGCCTTTCCTCACAAGAGAGGTGGTTCAGCCCTCTGATCATTTCCATGGCCCTCCTCTGCACCCACTCCAACTGGTCTACATAATTCTTAYGTTGTGGGCTGTGCAGCTGGACACAGAACTCTGGGGGGAGTCTCTCCAGGGTGGAGTAGAGGGGAAGAATCACTTCCCTKGAATGCTGGCCACACTGCTTTTACCTTCTCTTATTCTACCCTAAAAAATGCTGTTGTGGTGTACAATGGTATGGCAGTAGGGTTCAAAACGTTTTCTGTTGCGGGAAGTAGTTCTTTTTCAGTAGTCTCTAAACACGTACTTTTGTTCTAAAAATGAAAGACCAATAAACCTGATGCAGTTTATTTCTCATCATAAGACAGAGAATGTAGTGTTGTGTGTTCCTGGAATTTGTATTGCAATTTYCTACTAATAAGGATGATCCTGATAAATAATAATTTCCTATAGACTTCACCTTTCACCCGCAGTTCCCTCTGCTGATGGTAAGAGCAATCCCGTGGGTCTGGAGCAATAAAGGTTCCTACAGCATTATGAGAAAATAGTCTTGGGCATTTATCTGTATATTTAAAAAGTGAGTAGAGTAGAACTGGTTAAATAAGTGAAATACATGTACAGAGCTGGAGTCATGGAAGAACATTAAACTTCAGTCCTGAGCAAACATCATTAAATGCTGTGTCTTTATGTGAGTCAGCTCTGATGAGATATTCCCCTTGCTGTCTGTGACTTGCCACTTTATGCCATTGAGAGTCTTTGTCCTTTCATCAGTTAAACAGAGTRAAGTGTCGCTTTTGGAAGATAATTACAGGTTCTCAACAAAAATGGCAGAGTTAAACCCTGCTAGATGGTACTTGTCTCGCTGGAAAGAGCACAAAAATCACCCAGAGGCCGTGGTTTTCACTGCACAAGGGCCCCTTCCTGGGATAATGATACAGCTCCGTGTAGAAATGATGGATCTGGTTAGGAGTCTGGTGTGGGATCTGCAGCTTTACCTTATGTGACTCTGTGTGAGCCTTTCCAGGGAGCTGCAGGATTGAAAAGGAAATGCTGAACAACAGGCAGCCTGTACCAGCTCCTCATTTTGGGGGGAATCTTTGCATTCCAAAAAAATTCTGATGAAAAGGGATTTGTTGGCTTGGAGATATTCTGGGAAGTATCCAAAAGTGTTACATTCTCCACTACTCTTTCCGAAAGCTGYTCTGAGAGATACAAGTCTCTTGCTGGAGGTCTTTTGTAAATTCTCATGTTTAATTAACGTGGTAAGGTTTACACTGCCTCTTAATTGGTCTTGCCATTGAGAGCTGTCTGCTTGGTGGCTGGAACAGTGTGTAGTGCTTGTGTCTGAGGATATGACTTTGTTAAAGCCCGATTTGTTATTGTTAGCGTGATCACACTGCAGGGATACGGTTACTGAGCCAAATCATCAGCTGATGAATGTCAGGATAAGTTCAAATGAAATTAGTGGAACTTTCTGGACTTGACTCATAAATTGCAGGAGGTATTAAAGTCCTTGTGCAGAGGACACAAATTTTTTATTACTACAAATTATCTATGGCTTTCAAAGTTGCATGGAAGTTTTTCTATATTTATTATTATCACATTAGGAATTGGATCCTCAAGTCAAAAAAAAGCTGCAAATACTCTATTTTCAAATTTAAGAGTAAACTTCATTTTATGTTTTCAGTATTTATTACAATTTTTGGAGTAGATGATACAGAATAGTGTTGAAAATCTGTTGTTGCCACAAATGCAGAGGTAGAAAAATTGTCAAGCTGCAAGTGCACAGCTTTCATTCTGTAAAATTCTCTTTAGGATTGAGCATTTGTCTACAGATTATTATATATCAATAATTTACCAGCTCTGTTTGCTTTCAGAAAGCATACATGAATTTAATAAGAAAGAGGAATGAATCACTTCAGAAATTACTAGTACACAAATAGAGAATTTGAGAACCAATGATTAGCTTTTTTTTCTAAGAATCTGTTACAATGCAGGAAGGACAAGAAAGAAAAAAAAAGGCAAAAAACAAAAACCTGAGAAATGAAATCAAAAGAATCASTGCCAGGTTGGTTGCACATTTCTGGTATGAATGCTGGCAAAGGACTTCTCAGTTCTGGAGGGACAGACGAGAAGTTCTTTTTGTGAGAGTACATGAGATGGCAGCAAAATCAGAAGCAATCCTATTAGTTCGACAAGTCGTCAGTTTTCACAGACTCTCTCTTCAGGCAGGGAGTGTTGATGGGTTTTGTGTGTGGAARACAAATGTTCTACTTACAGTCTGTACACAAGAAAATAAAAGTTCCCTGTCTTGCCAACGCCCATTCAAGCAAATCCAGAGATATATAATAATGTGTTGCTGCTGGTTCTTTTGTACCAAAAGTGGGGAGGCACAACAAAGGGGAATCTAATAACAGTTGCAAAGGCCTTTGCCCTATGTATCTGTGTTTGTGCTACAGAAACCTTGGCTTCTCTTGTTTATTTTGTGATGTTACCTATCTCACTAAYGCTTATTTTGAAGGAAGTGTGGTAAAAATATTCATTATGGACAACGATATGGGAGTATGTGTCAGGAGAAGAAGACTGGGCAGTAAGAACAATCTCTACCCTAATCTTATGAATTACTTAGCGAGGTTTTTCAAATGACAAGATGTCAGGTGAACCAAAATAACAAAAGTGCATATGACAAGAGAAAAGGAGAGAATAGGCAGCATTTAGAGCCAGACAGGGCTGATTGGTTTGAAATGGAATAATTGTATTCAGTAAAGTATCAATGCCATTGCAGAGCCATACCTAATGCTACCTCAACTTGACCCTTGAATCTAATTACTTTAGAATAACTTCGGTTGAATTCATATGTAATCCTCAAGCGTTAGGATCTATTACTGTAGRTTGGCATTTTGGTTGGAGCTGAAACAACAGGAAATGTATGGTCCTGGCTCTCATCTGGGTGCATACTGCACCTCCCAAGAGCAGCTGTTCTGAAAGATGCACATCTCAGGTTTTCAAAACTTTGGTGTAAAGATGTGATTGTACGCAGTAATTGTTTGGGGCTGAAATGTTAATATTAAATGAGTTCTTAAATTAGCAARAAGTTTAAGAGTCCTTAATTTAGTACTGGCTTAAGCTTCTTATCAAAAAAGATGAATAGGCTGCTCCAAGCAATGTGGAAAAAAMCCCTTTCATAATTGAAGAATAAAATTAATTGGAAATCACTGGACATATGACAGGTCATCTGATGTTAATTCAGGCCTTTGCATCTCTTGCCTCTTGCGTAGCTTCTCAAGACTTCAGACTGTCTCATCAGCTCAAGGACAGAGGAGGTAGATAGAAAAGATGATTGAAAAGTTGCAGACACAATGCTCTGCTACTGCAATTCCTATGAGGCTGAAGGAATCCAACAAAAGGAAAAATAGAAGCCAAATCTGTAGAGTTTATTTCATCACAGCAGAAGAATGAAAAAGAAGGAAAGGAGAAAAAGGTCTCCAACACCATATTATCAACGACCTTCACAATATATTATCACATGGCACTGTGCCCCTGAAAACAGCGAAGGCACTTTTGGGGACATTCTTTGGTAAATTTCTCAACAGTACTTAAATCTTGTCTGTCAAAAGCAGTTTGAGAAACTTACATTTTTCAACTGGCTATGTGATTCAGACTCCAGTGGAAAAAGTAATTCAGAGTTTCTGCAAACCTTATTCTGTCTTGAAAAAAAAAGTCACACTAAAAAGCCAGTCTTTTCCCGTATTGATTAAGCCAATCTTCTTTTAGAATTAAAAAAGAAAAAAAAATCATTTTACATGTAGATTTAGATCAAATATGCACCCTAAAATCTCTGTTGCTGAGTTAAATTGGGCTGTCTCATATGCAAAGCATTCRGTGGGAAAGATTAGATCCTGTGGCCTTTCCTACAGGCATGATTTTAATAGTCAAAATAAATTCTTTCTCTTTGATTAGCTTACTTAGAAATTCTGACTGATCATTTAGGAGTTTAGGAAGAAGTAGTTTAGCAGTCAGTAGTGGCTCTTAATTAATTCTGCATCAGTGTCTGTCGATTTATATTACTAACAAAATGTAAAAATTGTTTCTCARTATCTGCTTTGACACATTAATTATRTGTTGGCTTCTTCTGGGTTTTTTGTTTGTTTATTTTGAGCTTTTTTGAAAGCTATTGATGCATTGATCATGACCGCAGTAGTATTTAAGGTGGGCAAACAAATACTGTCTTTAAGCATTAGCTTCCATCTGTGTCTTGCCATATAATTTTTTTCTTTATCCCCGGTACTCTCTTAAACCAGTTCTCTTGGTTCTCTGGAAATCACTCACAGATTTCACTCTCCAAGTTGGCTACTTTACTTCACACAAATCCTTGCTCACAGCAGATTAGTGAAACTTGTGAATCTTGAACTCTTCTTAGGACTCTGTAGGGAAATGTGTTACTTTAGGTGGAATGTCTTTTGGCTAATTACTGCCAGATATAATTGGCACTTACCTTGCTCTGCTTGTCCTTATTTATTTTTTCTCTCTCCCCCTTAACCTGCCTCCTCATTATATTTCTGTTTCCCAGCATAGAAAATCCTGCCTTTCTCTTTTATGCTGCTTATCCTAGCCTGAGTCCTCATGATTAGAAGGAATCTCCAGAGGTTTCCCTCCATCTGCCTCCATCAACAGTTCCAAATCTTCCGTCTGGCTTATCTTCTTATCTTTTCCCTTTTTTCCTAGACTTCTGTTCCCCTATTTCTTCTCCTAGAGATTTCCATTCTTTGTTCTCACACAGTCTGAATCAGTACTCCCATGACACTGTTGCCCCTTCAGTCCTACTTTTTTGTCTGTGCCACTCCCATGTGGCAGCTCAAGAGTGAGAATGCTACGTATTTCTCTAGATGCTGCTTTGAAATATAGACCTCATTGGCTCCTTTCCCTGGGGGTGAATAATTCATAGATTTTATATTTCTACCATATGCCAGCATGTGTATGTTTCAGTGACTATCAAATCACAGAAATGTCAGTAGAAAGGGACCTCTGGAAGTCATCTAATCCAGGCTCCTGCTCAGAGTAGGACTGTTGCCAGTATTACAAACAGATCAGCCATGTCTCAAAAACCCCCAAGGATGGAGATTAAATAGCTTCTTTGAGTGGCTAGATTCAGAGCTGCACTACTCTCCTAATGACCTGCCTCTCCCTGATATTTATCTTGAATTTACCGAGCTGCAGTTTGTGTTCACTGGCCTCTGTTGTCTTGTCTGCCAATATGGGAAATGCTTGTAGGATTTTACTAGACCACTCAGCCTCTCTTTTGATGGACTGAAAAACCTCACTCTCTCCTTCTAGGTCATGTGCTCTGGGCSTGTGACCATCCTGGTAGCCCTCTTTTGAACATTTTCTAATTAGAAATGACATCTCTRTTGGGCTGGGAAGTGTGCTGGTGGACACGTTATTTCAGGTGCTGCCTCGCCTTTGCTGAGCACAGGAGAATAAAAGCTTCCTTACATCTACTATCCACATTGCTCCTGGGGCAGTTGACAGCCAGGCTGCTTTCCATGCAGTGAGAGACAAGTGCTGGTGCAWTTTTGGTGTGTCCTCTGCCCCAGGTTCTTTCCTGCAGGGTGCTCATGCCTGGTGCTGCTGCATGGTGTCATCCCACTCTAGGTGCAGACCTTTGACCTTCTGATGTTGATCCAGAGGAAGTTTCTTTGGCTTCATTTCTGAAGTTTCTTTGGTTTGAAGCTCTGTCATTCAGCATGTCAGCCATTCTACCAAATTTAGTGTCACTTTTGGATTTGCTGAGGGTGTRTTCTGTCTCATCATCCAGACTGTCAATGAAGGTATTGAACAACATTGGGCTCACTAATTACCATGTATGTGCTCTGCTTCTTCCACCCATCAGGCAGATGGCAAGCATTAATTCTTGCCTTTCAGCATGGCAGCACCTCTCTGTGCTGCCCAGCAATACAATACAATTTGTCTTCTCTTCTTCATGCTCATTTTGTTTTTTTAGGAAGGAAAAGCTTCAAAATCCCCATGGAGAAGGGAAATGCAAAGAAGTTTTGAAGAGGAGTGGTGAGAGACAGAAAGCAGAGTCCCAAATCTTTTCTTTCAACCTATARTAAGAGCAAAGAGTGGACTTTTTTTCCCCAAGGAGCTTGTAACTACAAGGTTTTGTTGTTTTGTTGTTTTTTATATTGATCTAGAGACATTTTTCAAGGTAGCATAGGCTTCATTTCCACAGCAGATCAAGCTGTTATTAGCCCAAAGCACTGTAAAAATCTTGCTCAGTATCAATTGTTTTTTGACAGAATGATAAAGTACATAAACCCACAAAGAGGCTTGCCTTAGGTTTCAGTAGATATGTTGGAATTCACAGAGAATTCAATATGGATTATTTGGCCTTCTTCRTTCAACTAATTTATAGTTTTAGGTTATATCACTGAGTCAAGTAACAACCTTTGTAAGAAAAGGACTCTGTCTTCTTTCCCTGTCCCTGGAAAAGCAGACTAGACTAGTATTAATTTTTTATGCCTGCATCTAAATGATGCTCAACTTTTGGTTTAAGTTCTTAAGCTTTAGGTTCCAAAACCTCTCTCTTGTGCATTTATCAAGAGTGTATTTTTCTTGCTCACAATAWTTTTTTTTTTTCCTTGCAATTAATGAAACTTCCAGTCCTTGACTTTTTTTTTTTCCTGGGACACATGTGTTGTGAATTGTTCAATAACTTTTAAGTCCTTTCRCAAAGTTGAGTTGTTCATCATACAACATCCCTCAGGTGTAAAGGCATTGTGTTGCTATGCAAGGCTGCTCATTCTGGAGAACACCTTAAGTCAAATTCTGTGATTTTTTGTGTCTCTCTCATGAAGGGTTTGATGGGAAGAGAATTATTCTTTTTTCATAGTGGTCYGTGATCTCACAGACTTGTGATCTCACAACCTTCCACAGAGAAGGTGAGCTGTATTCTTTGGAACCACTGTATTTCTAGGATCTCACACTTAAAATAAAGCCACAGTAATACAATAGAATGSGATCCTCTTGCTAATGTAGTGTCAATCAATTTTGCTAAGCTTCAGTGCTTGTTTACTCTTCCAGTTGTAAGCTAATACCCAGCAGACTTTGTTACTTGAATTATTGATAAAGCATTTTGTTCCATGTAGGAATGCAAACCCATCTTCGAATTGCAAGTTAAGAGAATACCTTGTGCTCATTCCCAAGGTGTTGCTGTGGCTGTGTAACTTGGAACTTAATCACAAAATACAATTGCTTTTACTTCTGCTTTGCAAAAAAATATTAATGAATGAGATCATTAARTATTATGCTAACAGAAGCTTTTATTTTTCACCTTACTCAAAAGCCTTTCTGTCCATGGTTTGTGAGAGCTAGCCATGCTGCAGAAGGAGCAATTATACTTTTCAATATGAGAAGYATAGCATCTTACAAATTTTACTTTTTAAATTCAGCCTTAATGGTCCTTTTTGTTTCAGTACAGAATTTAATTTATCATTGCTGCCAAAGAGCAAATAAGATTAAATTTTACATTTGATTTCACCCTGAAAAGGCAAAACTCACTGGTTTTGAGTCTAAATCAGACTTTTATGATGGCATGGTCCCAGCTCAGCTCATAGCAGAAGCTTTAGGGTCTCCCTTAACATTTTTCAAATGAAGTTCACAGCCAGAGGCCAAGAGTATCCTGTAGAATGTGTCCCAGCTTCAGGCTATGCTGCAGAATTATTCAGAAAAAATAAACATGAGTCTCAAKCTAGAGCTTTTGGAACTGAATTAAAGTGAATGAGAAATAAAGAAACTGAATTTGTTTTTACATATAATTCAAATGTAATTACTGCAGATATTTAACAGGAAGTAGTTCTAGTGAAATAATTTTCAAATTTGGCACTTTTTTGTATGTGGTCTGTAGTTTCTACAGAATACGTATATTTGTCATTCTCAGTCTAAATGGGGACTGTATGAGTTCATGAGAATAAGGTCTTGCAAGCAATAGAAGCAATCTATTACTGAAGCAATGAATCAAGGAAAAGAGAAGGATGGTAGATACCTGTAAAAATTACATTCTTTTTCTGAAATACACTGAGACCCTAAACCTTGCAGGTGAACTCAGGGGTCTGTTCATGCAGATCTTTGACATTCATTCTCTTTCCAGTGAAACCCATGGCAAGGACAATGCCCTGTAYCATTAYRATTCAGGAYGGCTCATGCAAYGACACGTAGAACTCTGATTTCTTCAGAGGGCTTATAGCAAAGTTTGTTGAAAGATTCTTTTTATACAGCGTTTCGGTACAATGAATTGGATTGATCCTTTAGGGCACCACCTTTTTGTAAACATCTCTACCAGTAAACAAGGTGGAAAAACACCAGGTGTCAGGAGGAGGATATCTACAAGSATTGTTTTGGGTTCCTCCTTATGATTTCCTAGGCCAGATGGAGAGAGTTCTGTACTTGGCTTTCCCACAGGCTYCAAGATTCYKCCTGGAGCCTAAGAATCCATGTTCTGACCACTGTCAGTTCCCACAGCCTGTGTGTGAGGGCTGTGCCCTGCCCAGCGCTGCAGCCAGAGCTGGAGCAGCCCCTGATACCAGAGACAGCAGCAGAAGGATTCATCTGCTGGGGGATTAATGTTCCCACATTGCTGTTGTGAGGCAAGGGACTGCACTGCCCTGGGAAGATGGGTGAGAGCAGAAAGCAGGAGACAGTTTTATGAGGCTCTGGTCATTGTGTGGGATCTGAAATGTCAGAAAATGTGAAGGCTGTCCAAGCAGGCGAAGGCAGGCAGCCGTGCACTTGTTTTACTTGTTGTAGTCTGAGCTGTTTAGACACCAACTAGATAATGGAGGAAAAGGACATTTATTTTTCTTCTAAGTGCTAATGCCTGGTGAACTTGTCAGATAGGGCTGTGACTGATGGCACAGGATTCACCCAGACAGGGAATGTGGTTGTGCATTTCAGATGAAGTCATTCATTTATTTGCTTGTTTTAGAAGATGCCTTTACAATTCCAAATATATTTTTTCAGCTTAGGAACATGAAAAGTTGTAAAGAATTATTTTCTTTCCACTAAATTATAATAGCTTCTTAGTGACTACACATACTTTTTTGCCTTTTTCTTCAGTTTGCACGTTCACCTAAAAACAGAGTTGATGCACCAGTTACTTAGCAGCTAACCCTCTGTCGACACAGACCACTCTGACAACCTGTGCTGGAACTTTCCAGAATTCACAGTCACTAACCTGTGAACAGAGTTTGCAGGGGGCAAATCCCTCTGCAAGAACATCAGGTCTGGTACAAGCCCTACCTCTGAGGCTCATAGCTCAAAAATAGCTTTGCTACTGCCACAAAACTCCCTTCTTATATTAATTTGTACACATTTTAGTATATTTTGCCATCATATTCATCTTCGTGCTCTAYGTGTAATATTCAGTATTGGATGAGGACCAAAACGATCTGATCTTTGAGTTGTGGCTGTGTTTTTCCCTGCTTCTGGGCCATTGTCATTTCAGGAGGGCCAAGAAATTCAAATAACCATTTAAAGAGGGTTCTTGTGTAAATGCTTTTGCTTTATGTTTTGCATATTTTACATTAAAAAGTCAGAACAATTTTAAATTGTCAGATTAGTTCTGCCTTTACTCTCTGATTCTACTATTTTTTAGTAAGTATTTTATCTTACTTMATTTTTTAAGATGTTTATTAGCAAAATCCTCAATTATTCTTTGGTGGCAAACATTCTAGGTAAATACTGACACAATTTAAAATGTTTGCATTACTGTGAGATATGATCTGAGTTACATTTTTTGCTATTTAGCTTTTTTGAAACCAGGGAACCTTGATGAGGGGTAGCAGTAGCCAAGTGGGTTTGTGGCAGGTGATTTCTTGTCTTGCTGTGGTTTTCAGTGTCATTCTGTGGTGGGTAAACCCAGGGAGACTAAAGAGGTTATCACCAGGAATCAGTGTGTTCTCCCTAGTGGGGGGAATATACTCTTTCCCAGGTTAATGTTGTACAGGGGTAATTGCCTTAAAAGACTCACAAAGTAATAAATAAATCAAATAATAAAAAAAAAAAATCAAAAAAGCCATGTTAACCATGCCTACTTTGATTCTCTCTGGATGGATGTTAAGCATAATGTAACATACTCACTTTAAAAGTAGCCTGGAGTCAAGCTCCCTTTCCGTGTCTGTGTAAACAAGCTCTAGATCTGTCTCTACAGATTTTGGTTTCACATGAAGAGAACGAGAGTTTTTTGGGGAGAGAGAGGACTTCATTTAGATACATGCCTCCAGGGTGCTGCACTCTCCCTCACCATCTGAAAAGTTAAAAAATGAAAAGTTTTTGCCATTTAAAGSTGATATTTCTGAACAGATGATGAGACTTCAGTCCTGGGTAAACCCGACYCATGTGGAAAATCAAAAATTCAAATGCTGGATCCGAAGCTTGCTGGGAAAGTTGACGTGCACAAAGGAGGACACACATGGAGTTCACCATATTCGCCTTAGATGACTTATACAACAGTCTTGAGTGTTCTCGTATTTGAATAACGAGATGAGATAAAGTTTTTCAGGAACATGGTCTTCCAACCACCTGGTRTTTATATTCTGGCTTAGCCACTGAGCTTTGTAGCAAGCTCTTCCAGAGTGCAAAGTTTATGTTTACCTTTACAGTAATAAAGGTTTAAAATTTGTAATGAGCTTTCAGGACTCACTCACTGAGACAGCTCAAAAACACAATGTTTATTTGCTGGCATTTATTGGGAGAAAAAAAATATCATGTCAAGTCAAATCAACAAATGCAGATTGAAAAGTATCTCTTCTCCTCCATGAGGAGTTTTGGTGAGTTTTGTTGGTGTTTTTGTTGTTTTGTTTGGACTTTTTTTTGGTTTGGTTCCTGAGTTATTATTATTATTATTATTATTATTATTATTATTATTATTATTATTATTATTATTATTATTATTATTATTATTATTATTTTAAATTATTATTGGTGCAGTCTTTTTTTGTTTGGGTTTTTATCTTTCTGTTAGAGATAAGAGCAATCTTGGGTAGAAGCTAGAATGCAGTGGAAGAACAATATTAGAAAAATGAGCTGCCTCCAGTGGCATGCAGTTTTGAAATTTAGAATTAAGAAGGTGTGGTTTTTTGTAAGGGGAGAGTTTTTCCAAGTCTTAAAACGACATGAGATTTGTGCAAACTTGGAATTACATATGTTCATTGTTCATTGGTTTGAGGTATTACCATTGCAGAAAACATGTGAAACACTTATTTGCTTGTGGGAATGCTCTAGTTTTTAGTTAATTCTTCAAGAATRCAGCACTGAGTGGTTAGGAGTATTTAGTATGTGCCTCTGTGAAGAATCTAGCCCAGGAGAAACCATCTGACACACATGGTATTTATAGTCATGGCTTTAACATAGTCTAYGGAATATTTTAAATAAATACTTATTTAAAATTTTTTACAGCTTTTTTTCTTTCTGTTGGCTTTCACTTGGGTCCTGGACTTGAWAAGAACCAAGTGCGCTTTATGCTAATTTTGTGCTTATGAACATAAAAATTTTATGTGCAACTGTGATAACATACAAAAGAATGGAAGCATGTGTTTRTACATGAACTTGTGTTGGATGGGGACCTGTGTGAGAAAATGGAACAACAGCCCCATATTCAAGTTTAGTTWCAGACATAGGGAATGCTGGTTGAAGATTTTGCTTTGCTGCAGTTTTCTTGTGGGGTGTCTATCCAACTACTTTCAGGATTGTCTAAGCAGCTGTTTCTGTAAATTAGTCACATGTACTTCCCCCTTCAGAAGAGAGGTTGGTATTCCCAGGTATTTTTTGTAGAGGAAACATGGATTAGTTCAGGCAAGACATCTAATATTTTAGTAGTTGGAGTTAGATACCTCATCATGATATCTTCTGTCTGATTGATCATAGCCATGCAGGATGTGTAGACAAATGAAGTCTTAGAACACATCCTCTCTTTCACGTTCTTTATTTTCAGAAGTGTTTACAGGTGAGATGCTGGGACAACCTGTATGAGCACATGTAACTCCAGTGCTCTGAGCCTTGTCTGGCTTCTCATCTTCTCATTAATGCCATGGCATGCAGCAGTATCATGTTGCTTGCACAGAAATCCCTGAGAGATGTGATTTAAAGGTTGATCTCAGGCACACTTTCTAGTCTTAAAGAAGTTTCTGGGACAAGCCAGATCAAGTGCATCTAGAGATTTTAGTTCTACATTAWTTGTTCTCTGAAGAGTAAATACTCTTCTGTGTTACTTTGCAAAGATTTGGTGAAGATTAGTCCATATGACATTGTCCCACAGCACATACCTTGCCTGGGTGTGGGTGCATGATGTGACTCTCCTCGCCTGCCGTMTCCTCTTCCTTTCCTCGGAGGCTGCAGGTGATGAAATGGCAGCATAGGTGCAGACCTGGCTCCAGAASAGGCTGTGTTTCTTAAATAAAATGCACCGCCCTCTGTAATACAGGCCATCCTCATGACCTTCTGATTACTAAATAATTAATAAAATTGTAGCAACTTAACATTATCTTCTTTAAAATACCACTTGGCAGGATGAGCTTTGGCCTGTGTAACAGTTTTGGCCAAATTCTCTAACCTGAATTCTAAAATTAGAATCCTAGAAGTCCACAAGCTCTGTATATGGTAGTAATGTAMAATACTGTTGCAGGAAGGAACCTGCAAAAGGCAAATCAAATAGCTGCCATTCCAAGTAAATCTTTTTGATTTTGGACAAAAGCCACAGTGAGTTTGGATTTTTCGTTATTTTTTTAAGGAAGTTTTAGAAAAATGCATTAATATGTACAGTATAAATCCAACCCCACAGGTCACAGAAAGTTTGCAATTTGCATGTGTTGTAGGAATAGTTGTTAAAGATGGGAGAGGAGGAGGGGTAGGAAGTGTCAGTAGGAGAAATAGTGCTGTAGTGCTAATGAGCAGATGCTCTACTGTGTATTGAGAGACCTCCTTGCAATTAAAAAATAGTCGTAGGTAGGAGGAGATCATTCAGCTGTCTGTGTGCTGTCAGTTGTACCTTGACCAGCTTTTTGTGTGTCAAATGGATTTTGATTGAAGCAAGAAAAGAGTTTTAGCAGCAATGTTCTCTGCAGTGAAAAAGTGAGACCGGGGTGCAAAGGGAGCTTCAGAACTTCTCTGTGAGGAGAAGGCAGGTGTCATTCATGTGCTGCTGATGGTTTCCTCCCAAAGTCCTGGCCCATCTTTGCCTAGAGGAGGATGAATATTTCCTGGAGGAGGGCAGAGGGGCARTTCCAACAATGAGTTGTAGGGGAAAACAGAGTAGCCTATGTTGAATTTYCTAGGCCCTATCAAAGAGCTCAAATAGAAGAAAAAAGGAACAAGAATCAAGAGTAGATGTTCTTCTGTGGCTGGTTTACTCCCTTCCAGTGTGGTCAGAGCAACATGCAAGGGCAGGGAGGGGTCAGCATGCTAAATTCACCCAGAGTRGGAGTATGTCTCAGGTACGTGTGTACCTTGTGGAACAGGAAAAGTAAAGGGAAAAGAAGCAGTTTCCAGCATCATTGTCTTAAACTCTCAACTTTTTATGTAATCCTGTCATTTTTACTAGAGAATCACTTCAAGGTTGAGGCAGGAGGTGCGTTTTGTAGGGCCRGAATAAGTACGAGTAGCTCAGTTGCTGCAGGCATTGTTTGATCCAACATGCACACTTTTCCCCTCCCTTTTCCCTACCTTTCTACCTTTCTTTTTTCTTCTCCAGGTTAGRGGGCTTATAGCATAATTAGAAATTGAATTATTTATGAGGCCTCATTAAAATAGGTGGCTTGCAGATTAATCAAAGAAAGGAGATATATGATATGAAACTGCTTTTTCCTCTGCTGCTTTCACTCATAGTGGCTGCAGGGAAGCTTATATAAAACATCCCTAATTCTGTAACAAAAAAATTGAATGCTCTGCAATATTACCTCATGTGTGTGTAAATATCAATCTGAATGTTGGGGGGAAATTGAAAATATGGGGGAAATTAGCCAAGAAAAGGGTATTATGAGGCGACAAAGGGAAGGGATAGGTCATGACTCATTATGCAGCTTTGGAAACCAGAAAATGTAATTTCTCTGCCARCCAGAGGAGCTTATAGGCTTAATGAAATTTAAAATCAGTGGGAGCTCATTGAATAGCAGTAAGACATATAGTATTCTACTAACGTTATGAGGAGTATGTCTAAAAATAACATGGGAAGCCTTTTTTTATTTCCTGCTGTAATAATAGAGGCATATCTGTGAGTAGATAAGATCTATTCCTCTAATAAATGCGATCCAAGGCAAACTARGTTGAGTCTTTTAACTGCCTTCCTATTTTTGTCTTTATAAAAGTTACTTATCCAAAGGTGTTCTGAGAAATACACCTTGATGCCATTGAAATAGTCTGTTTAATGCTGGCTTCCTRCTTGTTTCTGGGTGCAATTTGGCTGTTCCTGTTAGTCCTTCCAAAGCTTGTTCTTCAAAGTGTAAGAAATCATGGGCGTTTTGCCACAATTGCTGGTGAGTTCAGGTCATTTAAATTAGTGAAGCTAATTTTACCTACCTATTTTTAGAGGTGCTTGTGGCCTTAGTTGTAGCTTTACTGGATTTGGGTATATGGTGAAAGGATGAAAAGGGAGCAAGAATATTTTTTTTCTCCTAATTTCTGGAGTAAATAGTTTTCCATACCTTTTTTTTTTTTTTTT
>QVAJ01000349.1:258973-363534 GCA_003546035.1 Mixornis gularis
TCAGCCTGTTGAGGGAGGGTTAACAGCAACAACAACAAGAACAACAAATATAAAAGGGCATAGGGAGGAGCTGAGGTCCTTTCCGTGAGGTTCTCCYTCCATGAGGTCAGATTGTACATAGTAAATTTGGTCATCCTGGGAAATAATTCCAGTCCATCTCCTATGGAAACAAGTACAGCAGCTACATTGGTATTTGGAGTCAGCATGAAAATGGACCATACATGAAAKCATCCAGAAGGGACATAATTCAATAAGTACTTTGCTTCAATGTTTGTATTTCAGGCTTCCTTCATTCCTCTTTGAATGTGCATGAATCTATATGCATGTGTAGGCTGGCCAGAATAACCACCCCTATTTCTTTAATCAGCTTTTAAATTCATTGTTGAGCCATGATTGATACAAGCTGTAAACCTCTAACATCGGTTTTAAATATACTTCTGTCACTCTACTAGCAGAAGTGTGTGAAGAAACTCCACCAGGGGGCTTTAAGCCCATGTTAGCTGACAGATAGTATTTTTTTGTACAATAAGTATGGAGATACATCATTACATTAATACAAATGGTTTAAATTCAAGATTAAGATGCACAAGCGAAATGATTTCTCATAGTCTTTTCTTGCCTGCTCATGGTTTGCACTGATTTACAGTGAATGCTCCCATGGTAATTAATGTTTTAGTCTATTTTAGTGAATAATTGCCACAGTGAACTAAAAGGTCACTTCCTCTCAGGTGGTGTAGCGCTCATTTTCATCAGTGAGATGTTCCCATAGTATTCACAAGGTGTTACTATTTGCAGCTAATCAACATTTTCAAGAAAGGCTTGTGCTTTGGAGTCTTTATGATCTTTGGGTGTCTCACATGCAACAGCATTAAAGGATTTTCAAAAAAGGATTTTCAAAAAAGGATTTTCAAAAAGAATTGAAGGACCCTATTGACTACCACATACCTGCACAAGGTGTACCAGTTTGCTTATCGCTAAACCAGGGTTCTGTGAATAACCACTTTAAAATACAAAACTAAATAAACTAACTAGAACCTCCTCTATTTACGTGCTATTTGGCTAGCACAGCTCAGACCACAGTCCTCTTCTGGGGTCACTAATATTCATTTAATGTCTCAATGCTGTGTAAATATAATAGTGTTATTTCTATCTGCAAAGGTACAAAAAAGGCCATGTTATRAATATGCAGGGTGTTTGTTTTGCACCTTTCTTGATGTTTTTTTTTTTTCTCCCAAGATATTACATTTATGTTCTTGAAATGGCATACTGTATGGTACTTTTTTATAGAAAAAGCCAGTAAAAAATGCATTCCCTTTTTCTGGTTTAATAGCGATACAAGATACAAGGGAAAAGAAGAAAAGAAAAAAGTGCAAGGAAAAACAGTAGGGTGTTCTAAGAACTGGTTGGTAACTTGGGGATGTCTGTTAAAGGTGTTTTTGGGTTTTTCTTTTTAAATAAAAATTCATATCTATTTAGCATATTTGTTGTGTCTTTATTCTAGTACACTTCTGGTTTTGGTACTGACCTGTGTAAAGTATCTTGTCCAACCTAGCAAGCTTTTAAATAATGTAARTGCTTGCTCATAAGCAAAGTAATAAATTTATAGACGTTAGAAAAGGCTTTCTAGCTTTGCTTATGAGCTGGTTCCTTCTTTCCAGGCTTTGTGCCAGAACTGTGCCTTTAACAAGTGGATGACAAGTAGTGGATATTAGGAAGGTTGCATAGTGCTGCTTAATGGGATGCAGTCCCTGGAGCCCTTAGGGACAGCCCCAGCATGAATTGCATTGCTCTTTCAGAGATTGGGATATGGCCTACAATGTCTTTTCCAATTGCTCTCCTAGTTATGTGCTGGTTTTCCATGTGAGACAAAACCAGCCACTTCTTTGCCCTGTTTCATGCTCAGGATTTTTTTTTTTTTCTTTTGTTTTTTTTTGGACAGGAAGCTTAGGGGTTTACAAATGTAAGAGACTTACAAAATATGAAACAAGAGGGCTTTGTTTACTGCTGTGTAAATGGAAGGACTTGAACATCTCTGGTACTTATTCCTGTTTTTCTGGTCTAGCAATAGTATATAATTCATGAATTCTTGTCCTCATTACAGATAATGCCAACATTTCTCTGTTATACTCATGTTTTTAAATTATTCCTACAATCTGTCAAATCCGTTTAGGTACATCCCACATTTGCTTTTATTTATCTGCAAAGTGCAGCCTCTTTATTCATTACAGCTTGTCTGCCAGCATGGATGGAAACCATCCCAAGACGTATATGAATTTAAATGGCACCGGAACGACTGTCACTAGAGATGTTTTTAGTGTCAGGGCTATGGTATATATCATTAGTTGTTAAACATAGTCTGCTGTCGGCTCGGTGCCAGAGCGTTCTTATGTGCAATGCCAAGCCTTGCTGGGAGCTTACCATATTCTCTAGTTCAGTTGCATGTTTTCTCAGTTGTAGCTGCAGAAAAGAGACACCAAATGTAGTGACACAAAATAACTTCTGAACCATGGAAATGCTGTATTCCATTGTGACAYGGAAACTGGTCTCATTTTGGGTCGCTTTTGTTTTCCTTTTGTCTTCATTTGTCCTTAYTCACCCATCCTCAGTGAATAAATGGGAGTAAAACCATCCCTGAGTGTTTTTCTCAGGTCATTGCTGATTGTGRATGTCTGTGGTGGCTTCTTGACAGTTACTTCCCACAATCTCAGCAGGATTATGCTATGGGAATATGAGGCAGTGAGGAAAATTATGCCGCAGGTAAGTATCTCATGATGTGGGGCATTTCTTATCAGATGAGGGGATAGCAAAGTCTATCACCTTGCTCTGTGTTGCTTGTCCACTTTGCTGCTCCATTGAGCTCTGACAAATTTAAAGGATAAAGGAGATCACTGAGTGCTCTTCCCACCTTTGCTGCAGCGGATAAGTAACCAGATGCAAACAAAAGCCATTTCATGAAAATTGTTGGCATAACTTTTTCCCTTAATGGTGGGACTTAAGAAACAGGAGTAAATAGTGATTCATTTCCAGTTTCCTTCCCGTTTTGTGGAAGAAAATCCRGGAAAACTGGGCTCTTTCTAGACTTCCAGTCTTGCCTGCCCTGAAGWAGAAGACTTTGAAGACTTGAGTATTGTTTCTGCACGTGAGCCTGTAGTGATGTGTGTMGTGACAGCTTGCAGTTCCATAATGCCCTTTGATTTTTGATGTTGGAGTATTCTGTAATTCCTGGAACTAAAATTTGTATATATGTATCTGTATGTGTGTATATGTGTTTGTGTGTATATATATAAATGTATATATATATGTGTGTATTCACACATGCACACACATTTATTTATGGCTGCTACAAAACCGAATTACACAAAACRAACCACAAAAATAATCTAAAATTAATCAGGAGCACATTACATGCAGGCAGAGATGAGACAGTTTGGTCTGTTTAGCTTCAGTAAAAGAAACTAATAGGGGATGTTGTATATATACTAAATATACTCTTTTCTCTGACTATCCTTATTCTGTTTCATGAAATATTTTTTATATAAACTCTCACTTTTTTGGGGTGTTTCGTAATTAGATTTAAACAAAAAATAGTGTAAAAGTGTGTCGCCCTAGGTTTTCTTGCTTTTGAGTGCTTGCAACTGTACTGCAGGTTCTCACCCAGCTTCATGTAAACAATGTATATTTTTAAGATGTTTACATATTTCTCCTCTGGGAAGAGAAATGTGATTGATAGTGATGTTCACCATCCAGGTTAAAAAGTGGCGACCTGTGTAGCCAATCTCTTGACCTTTGTACAAATGTATATAAATGGAGTCAGATTTTGAATAAAAAAGAAAGAAGTTTCCCTGAACCTCTGCTGTGCCTACTCGTCCTTTGTAACCCTGTCCATAACTTCATCTAGTGACCCTTCATCTAGTAACCCTTCATCTTGAGACCCTTCATAAGTGAGCTAACCTTTTTATTTAAATGCATTTTATGAATTTGTTGTATTGTCAATGCAGTCATGTAAGATACAAGACTTGTATGAAGCAAGAAGGAATGACAATTTTGTTCATGAAGGCAGGGATTTAACAAGAAAAAAAATGAGTGAAAGAACAAAATACTTTTGTAGGATAGTTTAGTTTAGTCATTTGAATCTCTGAATGAAAATATTAGAGAAATCAAGATAATTTAAAGGATCTGGTATAAGCCACAGAAAGGGAAAAGGCAGTTTAGCAGCAAGTTACAGTCTGAGTGATGTTGTATGTGAGTGCAGATGGGAAATAGGACTGCAGGGAGGGGTGAGCTTGTTGGAATAATACCTAATAATACAGGAATAAAAATGCAGTTTTATTTCTCAGATTTAGTACTTAGATTTGGTTCACTCTACAGACAAATGATCATCCATATCTCCTTCCATTTCTGTAGAATTATTTTTGTCAGACCCTGAGATTAGAGCAGACAGGAAAAAAAAAATCTAGTTTGCATAAGTAAAATTTATTGCTTTGTTGGTTATTTCTTAATAACTCTTTTTAATTATAGGTTGCCTTTACCATATCGTTTGCCTAGAGAACCTAAAAATCATCCTGTGTTTTTCATGCTGTTACCAGTTTTAATAATGATTGATTTTCAATTGTAAATTAGACTATATTGCTTGTGGGGTTTGTTTTGTTAGTTTTCATTGGTTTGTTTGTGTTTTTTTTTCCCTGTCTCAATAAAAAGAATAATATTTTTTCTGAGGATATGTTGGACATTTATTCTGGAAAATTGAAAAGAGATGTAGATGCCATAAATTCCGTAGCTCTCACAATTGAAGTGTGCAAGGCTGAGTGTCAGCTACTGTCTAATGGCATTAGAATTTTCATTAGTAATCACTGCAAAATGTCCATAGAGTGTCTGGTGGTCAGGGAGAACTTGACATAAAAATAGTCTCTGAAACAGCTACAAATAAAGCTTAGTGGATTTCATATGTTAGTTTTGATTTACAAATTGAAATTGAAATAAATGTTTCCTGATTTTATGAGYAGAAAAAAAATATTTTAGTACAAATTTGCATATAACTCAGTAAGCTCAGTTTTTGGTTCCAGCCTGAAGCTTCAAACAACTCCAAGAAGGTAGAGCAGGTGCCTCTTTGGGGACATCCTGTTGTTTGTTGATGCAGACTTTATTGGGCTGCCCCACAACAGCTCTCCTCCAGACTCAGCAGCTTTGCTGTTTTGGTCCATCTTTAATCTAATTTATATTTATGAAAAAATCATTTTGTTTTTAAGAGAGAAGGTTGAGCTCATCACATGCTATTCCACTGTGCCATTGCAGCACTTGTGCTGAGTCCTGGTGTGATGATGTCCTTCATGGCCTTTCCATGTGGTCCCTGAGTCTGTGCACAGGAGGGACATGGGTGCAGAGCAGAGCTGAAAGCAAGGTTGGAGTCAGAGGTGGCCCACCTAACTGGGCTACCAAAGAAGGGTTCCATGAAAGTGGTCTACTTCAGGATGATGGAAAGAGCAGAGTGGTTCTGTAGGAGAAGAGAGGGAGTGGCCATGAGGTTATGAAGCCCAGTTGCAAACATTTCTCCCTGCTTTTGCACTTCCCACATGGCAATCAGTGCTTAGAAGATTCAAGTGTCCCTGCATCCTCAGTGGCAGTGCTGTCAAAGGTTAAAAAAAGGTTTCTCATGCACAGGGACATAAAACTTTGTGTTTATTTGTTGCCCCTCACAAGACTTGAGAACYCCTCACTATTCCAGAGGTTTCCTATTTGACTTTGTTCAGGGCCTTTTCATTTGCTCGACTATTGTACTTCCATAAGCTTGAGGAATAATATTATCTTCCTGCCTCCTGAGATGGGTTAGGGGAGTATTGCTGCTGAATAGTCCTTGTCAATACTTACATAGGAACGCCCAATGTATTTTGGAATTAGGCCAAGATCTTAATTCCATGTTAATTTTGTGCAACGAGTTCCAACAGCTAATTACGTGTTCAGTAAAAATGTATTATGCATCAGAGGTATTCACTGSGGAGGTTGCAAAGTGACACACTTAGGTTTGCATTTTAGGGCTTTTGTGTATTTGCCTGTGGAGCCTTAATTTTGCAGTGACTTCTGTTTTGCTGTGTTTTGTTTTCAGATTATCATCCTTAATATTTTTTGAAGCCTTTGTGATTCTTCAGAATGAAAAGAGTTAAAGTGGCATGCTATTGCCTCTCTCACTAAGGATGTCATCTTTTGTTGAGATTTTTTTTCCAGGAAATAATTTTTTTGTTTCCCAAGGTTTTCCCACGATACCTGAAGGCATCTGGACCTTCTGTGTAGGGAATTCACCRTGGCTTTGCTGTGGAGTTTGGCATTCATGGACTAAGTTTCATCTCCTTCAATGTAATCAGCATCCATTAGTGCCAGGGACATGGGCATCCAGAGGGGAATCACAGAAGCACAGAATAGTTGAGACTGGAAGTGATCTCTGGAGATTGTTTGGCTCTGATCCAGCAGGACCACCTAGAGCCAGTTGACTGGAACCATGGCCAGAGGTTTTCTGAATATTTCCAGTAATGGAGACTCCACAACCTTTCCTGACATGGATGCTTATTTTCAACAATCAARCAAAAGCAAGTTATGCAAAGCGTTTGAGGAGGTTCCCTGTCTYGTTAGGCTGGATAATAAACCAAAGAACTGTGGGACACTTTCTGGTCCAAAGCTTTTTCTTTTCACTGTATGTTTAATGTAGTTCTTAGGTTGAAAATGGGTTCTAGTTTTGGTGCTTGGGCCCYATGTCTCCTGGATGTGTGCCTGTGACTGTTCCCATCCACAAGAGAAAGTGCCTTTATTTGAGGTAGAGCTTAGACAGCAGGATGGAGCAGTCATGGGACGTGTGGGTTTCTCCTTCTAAGGACTGCTGAGCAAGCTGGATCCCAGAGGAGCAGGGAGGMAAACTCTCAGTGCAGGCAAGCCCAGTTCATACAGGTAAAGTGTTCATCTCTCTAGAGATGACAGGGCAGCCAATGGAACAGGGAAACTTTATTGCATAGGGTGGATTTCCTTCAGGAGTTGTTTGGTTGCCCATCTCTTTTGTTTATGTATGAAGTGAAGTCTGGCCAGATCTCCTGTCCCATCCTCACAGTTCAGATATGCAGAGTTACAATGAAGCAGAACCTGAATTGTGGGTGGATTGGGTTTCATCCAGTATTTTTATACAGATTTATAGATATATGTATGGAACTGAAATCTTCCAAGTTTGAAGTAAACAAATAAACTAAAAAAATTCATACCCTCTTCTTTCTTGCACTACTTTTTGCTGAGTGCAGGCCAATTTAGCTATAACACATAAATAATAAACCATATATCAGGAAAAGCATTTTTTCTAAGCAAAGAAGGAARCAGAGAAAGAAGATTTGTGCTCTTTGCTTTTTATTTTAATCTGTCAGGTAAGGGATGAATGACATGACACAAACACCTTTAAATGGATCAAAGTGAAACATAGACTACATTTTCATCAGTCAACAATTGTTTTGCTGCACTTTGTATCTTCTGTGATGCACTCACATCAGTTTACATCGTAAATTCTGCAGGGTGTGTGACTCCATCGTCTCTGTTGATACATGTCCTTAACCAAATCAAATTACATTRTCAGCTTGGTATAGTAACTGAAGGAACAGCAAAATACAGATCCATTTTTTCTGGAGGAGGAGAKGGAGGAAACTGTAAAGTTGACTGTAACCTAATTCTATGTCTATGGCCTATGTCCTTGTTGAAGTTGATAAGAAATCAAGATCTTTATTTGTATATTTAGATCACAAATTTTTAAAACCTTTAAGTTTCTGTGAATGAAAATTGAAGGAAGTGTCAACACCTCAAACGTATTTTATATATTTGGTGTTAAAAGTCAAAATAAAATAGAATGAATCTTTTATAAAGCAGTAAATGAAGGCAGGACAAGAGAAGTGAATCACTTTTGTATTTCCCTATTTTCACTAGAAAAAAATCACCACTTACAAAAAAAAAAACACCTAAAAAAACCTTCTCAAAAAGACCCCTGAAACCACAGAGGTTCACRAAAAACAAACCAACTGAAAAAACCCCAAAAAACCAAACACGACCGTTTTTTATCAACTATGTATGTTTTTTTCCACTGGGAAGTATCTTGGTCAATGTTCTCACCATCCTCAACATGATGGGCCCGCTCAGACTGCTGAAGTGTCAAAGTGGAATTCACTGCAGAGAAAATCAAGGACTTGCACTTTTCTACCAGATATAGAATTAGAATTGAAATAGATTCTCAAAGTTCAAGACAGTTTTAAAAAATCTCAAGTTTTATATTGAATTGTGATTTCACAGACCTGTTATTTGACCTAAAAGCTTGAGATTTTATTCTTTTATTCTASGGAATATTTAAGAAGGGTGTTGGTTGCCAGATTTCCAATAGTAAGCACATTTACTTCTAGAAGGAGGTCACATTACTTATTGAAGTGGCTGAAGGGAAAAAGATATGACATCCAATAAATTATCATATAGTAGTAACATTTATATTGCATTTTATTGTGTTTATGGTGTTAACTTCTGTTGCAGCTAACAGTGTCAGTTCTAGTTTTTGAAAGTAAATTAATAATTGGAGCCTACAAAGCCTTTTTGGGCATATAGTACATTTTCCAGATTTCAAAATATTAGGTCAAAACCCAGTAATCAGGTAAAACAATTATATGGAATTTTTATTATTTCCATTAATTTTKTATTATTTCAGTTCATTTTATTTTACCTTTTGCTAGCATTCTTTCATAACTTTTATTGAAAGCTTGATCAAAAAGGTGAAATTACCTTAAATTTTACAACTGAGAAGGTTTGAAATACTCCTCTCTCCTAGTAAAGACTAATATTTCAGTGAAAAAAAAAAACCACAGCAAGAGCTAAAAGGCCTCTGATTTAGAATTTAACTAGAGAGGAACAATTTCACATTGGAGAAACAGATCTAAAATGTACTAACAGCAAGAGCTTCACAGAACKAGAGGTGTCTCCTCTTGAAACAGCTTTTAAAAATTCTCAGTGAAAGATGGCTGGCTACATTTTAGAATTATTTAAAAGTATTATGGGGTCTCCAAGGTCTGGCATGTTCATCCTTTCACTTGCATGAATCCTAAGTGCAGTAACTGTTAAAGGTTTTTAAATTTTAGAGTTTTGTTTAGCCTTTGAGAGCCCCAGTACTAGCAGAAATATTTGTATAGAATCTATCAAACTCGAAATTAAAGCCTTTTCCCATCTCACTACATCGTTTGATTTGTGCCTTGAAGTCTTTGCAGTTCAAATGCCACAGCAGCCTGCAGAGGAACTGAGCAATGAAAGGACCTTCAACCCTACTCAGGTAGTTTCATCCCTCAGCACTGACTTCCAGAGTAGATGAACAGAAAAAAARAAGATCTCACCCGGCAACTGGACCCATCCACACAGAGAAAGTCAGTGTTTTTCAGATTTAACCACAGCAGTTTTAACTATGCTGTCCACTTTTACATTTGAGAGTAAATAGCTTCCAACCAATTTAATTTGAAGGGAAGAATTATGTGGACACATCCARAGTTCCAAGAAAAACTGACAGCCAGAAGTGACCTATCTGAAATTAATTAGTACTCTCATTCTGTCTCACAGTAGATATGTGTCCATCAACAAAAATTTCCCCAGGTCCAATTATCACTAATTGGCAGTTAATCTGACAGGGAAATACAAGACTAGGTATTTAGGGGCCAACCCTGCACTTACTGACAGAGGAAAAAAATACTAAAAATACTAGAAGTGAGACAGGAGAGTAGTATAAATGCATCTCTACATTGGCTCCAAGCAATTGGTCGTGGATCTAAAGGGGTGAAATAAGGGTTACTGTGCTACTAACAAACCAGGCCAAAAATTGATGTGCAGGAAATSGAAGACCTTGAGCACTGAAACTATGTGTGAAATTCCTTGGGAAATGGGTTAACAAAAGGAATTTACTTTATTTGGCACTTAAAGCATCCATTAGTGGTACAGTTTGTAAACTGTTAAAAAAGAGATGCAGTTCCCATGGTGTGTACAGGAAGATTATAGACTTTCTGAAAGGGGATAAGAAATACTTTTTTTTCCCCCCTCCTGCAAGAAATCTGTTCCTTTTTGTATTTAGCAAAAGAAACCACAAAATAATTGCAAATGGGCTGGACAGTGGCTTTACACTGAGAYAGATCTCCTTTCATTGTACAAGAAATTAATGTCTCTGTGTAACAAAGGGCAGTGGTGATGTTTTATATTTCATTCCTCATTTTCCTTTTTCCTCTGGTAGAACTATTTAATTGGTAGTTAGTGAAACCCTCTGCGCTTTAGAGCTTCACTTCTTTTAATTGGAACAGATACTATGASTGCTCAGAACTACAGCTGGTTCCTCTATTTGCAGATCTGTTCTGTGTTTCACTTTATATTGAGTAACTGTTTTCCCTTCTTATCATCAGCATAAAAAAAAAAAAATAAAAATTATAAAAATTCATTGTTTCTGTGAAAGCTCCATTTACTGTCCCTGGCATGCTTTGTGCATTACCATGTTGACAACAGATAAAATGCTTTTCCTAAAGGAGAAGGAAGACTATTTTGTTGTCTTTTATTCTCTGGRCACTACTGGTCTAGAGCACATCTGAGTACCTGAGTATATTGAGTATTTGGCCTAGAGTACCTCTTTTAGAGTCACTGAAGAAGTGAAGTAGTAAAGCAGTACATGGGCAGAAGTGAGGAGAAAGATTGTGAATCATAGAATGGTTTGGGTTGGAAGGGACCTCAAAGTTCATCTAATTCCAACCCTTCTGCCATGGCAGAGACATCTTTCATTAGATCGCATTGCTTGAAGCCCCATCCTGTACTTTAAAGGAATTTCCAGACTTACAAGGTATTTGGTCTGTAGAGTCAATTGTTTTCATAATATTTTTACTGATAATTGGATAAAATGACATGTTTTTTGTTGRTTTGGGCTTATTTTGTGTATTGTTTTGGTTTAGTTTGTTTGGGGCWTTTTTTGKTTTTTTTTCTCRACTTGAAAAATGTTGGCATCTTCCCCCACTACATTTTGCAGTACATGCTGATCTCAAGGCAGCAGATCCCTTCCAACTGCCTCCTTGAGGGGTCACATCCATCTAGCAACTGTGCAAACTGTGCAGCCTGTTCATTCCCCTGGGAGAAGCAGAAGGCATCACCTGAAACTATCAGACACAGGCTGAGCTGGAGGAAGGAGACAGGACCCAGCATAGAGCTGTGCTGGCTCCCATGGCTGCAGGTCTTAGAAGGACCTTTAGGTTACAGCTAAAGGTGCTCAGCCAATTTATAAAGCAAAACCCATCAAGACTTAAACAGGAGAGCACCACATGGGGCTCAGGCTATGGCTGAATGGCAAATTATTGACAGTTTCAATAAATGCCATAAATTGAGCACTTGCCTACAGATAAAGGCTAATGACAAAAGGAAATGGGCGTGAGTCATTGCTTGCATACGATGGTTCAAGTTTTCTTTTTCATTGAAATTAGCCTTTGTTCAGAACAAGAGTAAATTTGACCAGATTTGTTAAACTGTGAATAAGTGTCTAATGAAGTACCCCAGGACAGATTTTAATTTTGGCCTCGATTAACATCATCTTTAATGACTTGGAAGAAGGAGACAGAGACCATGTTCCCTAAAACTGCATGTGATATAAGGGTTTGTTTCAAATACTATTGAAGGTACAAAACCACCATGATGCTGAAAGAGACTTCCCTGAACAAACCCAATAAATAAAAAAAACCCCAAACAAATAAAAAAAGAAACCAACCAATCAATCAAGCAAAAACTCCCCAACCCCTCTCAAAAAAACTAGAAATAAGAGATTCAGCTCAGCAAAATGTAGGTTGATAAATGTAATGATTAATAATCAGAATTAAAATGTAGGAAGGAGAAGTTCAGGTAATGCAGAGGGAGACAAAGATTTCTCGTCTACCAAAAGTAGTAATAAATAGATTAAAATCATATTTACATTCTTATTAGTGGGATCACATCTCTGATTTTTTAAAACAGGGAGACATCCTTTGTAGGCTTCTGGAAATGTTAAAATATTGAGAGATTGTAAGGAAATCAAAAGAACACTTACAAATAAATCAATAACATTAAGTGAAAAGGAAGCTGATTTCAGAGCAGARGTTTGAAAAATGTGGACATAGTAGCAGGGGTAAGAGATATTTTCAGTGAGGAGTTAAGGTGTTGGGAATATTGTGGTGCACGTGTGAAAGTGGCTGATGTGTGTTCAGGGTAACACCACTGGAGCAAGGGGAATGGCATCACAGAACCAAAGATTCAAACTGAGCAYAGGAAAATATCTTGGAAGTAAAATGTGTTCACCTGGAAAAGTGTTTCCTCAAGGATGGCTGGGATTTAACATTTCTGTGCATTTCAGCCTCTCTATTATATCTTTCTCCCCAAGGCAAAGGCTGTTTATTATCCCCATTTACCTGATGGGGTGTTAAGGATTCTTCCAGACACTGCTACTGAGCCCTCATGGGATGTTGCAGCTGGCAAGGGATGGGTCTGGAAACATTTCTCTGCAAGAGGGAAAAGCAAATGTGCCTCCAGCTTGTTGTTTTTTCTTTGTTTAGTTTGGGTTTTTTGGGGGTTATTTTTGTTGGTTTTGTTGTTGTTGTTGTTGTTTTTCCAAGATGAATCCTCTAATTAAAACTATTTGTATTTATTGCATCAGCCTCAAATTGGAAGTGCTGTAATTTTTCCCTTTTTTAAATCTTCTTTCCTAGGATTGAGGATCTAGTAACTGTATTACATTTTACCTTGAATGAGGCAGGTATCTCAAAGTACTAGATGTTTTAAAGGACTGCTCTGCCTCACGTATGCCCTTGTAGTGTCCAATTTTGCTTTTTCTTTTGAATAAGCACTTTTATTGGAAAGAAGCAGGAAARTATATTTTTTGCTTTAATCTTGTTGAAATTAGGAATAAATGCTTCAGAAGAAAAGTACTTTTATTCCAGAGCAATTTCAGGATGATGGATATTATTGCAAGAAATATTTCTTCATTAGTATCTTGTTTGGTGATGGCCTCAGCTGCTGTAGTGAATTTAGTGAGTCTTTTTAATTTGCCTGCATGTTTCAGTTCAGTTAATTTTCTTTTAAAGTTTTCAGTGATGAACATGTCTAGGAAGGTKTGATGGAAGTTAAAGATAAAATTCCTGCTTTAGATACCCAGCTTGAATACATTAGCAAATCAAAACAGCAGCTATTACTCACTGTCTTTAAGGTTTTTAAAATGAATTTTCTTTTTCTTTGCTATCACATGATCTTTAAAGACTATAAATTGTTTTCTAACCTCTTTAAGCTGTAATTACTGTATCAAGAATGAGAACTCTGGAGACCTTTATTTGTACAGGCACTTAACAACTGAGTGTCAGCAATGTGTGGTACCAGCAGAAGGATAATTTTCTGAGATACTGTAATTTATTCAACATTGTAATTGAATTAATCACTTTCACTTAATCACAGAGTCACAGGATGGTTGGAGATCATCCAGTCTGACCAACCCCCTSCTAAAGCAGGTTCACCCTAGAGCAGGTTCCACAGGATTGTGTCCAGGTGGGTTTTTAATAACTCCAGAGGAGGAGACTCCACAGCCTCTCTAGGCGGCCTGTTCCAGTGCTCTGCCACCCTTAGAATAAAAAAGATTTTCCCTGTGTTCAGGTGGAACTTCTGTGTTTCAGTTTGTGCCTGTTGCCGCTCGTCCTGTCGCTGGGCATCGCTGAAGCACCTGGACCTGTTCTCTTGACACCCCTGCACCTCTTTTCAGCCCTTTGCTCCAYTTCAGGTGGTCTCTTCTGGCTTCAGACTCTGTAGAAAGAGTAGTGGAAAAGATTATTATTGATCTACTGGTGTGTACAAAGTGCTTTGCCTTTTCTTTATACACGGCGCCTCTTCGTCAGCATTTCTAAATAGTTGTGCCTGGCTGTAACTGTGGATGCACAGAGCATCTCAGCACAGAAACTGCTTTAGGTCAACTCTGAAATGAAATCTAAGATGACAATGAACTCTTTAAGATAGTCACTCTATCAGTTACTTCACATGCCTGCTGTGAAGTGATAGTGACATAGAGTGCAGGCATAAGGAGAAAAACGTATCTATGAAGAGTTTATTGAGTCTATCAGGAAAGGAAAACCCGTATGTCAATAATAAAATACGCAGAAAAAAAGCACTCCAAACAAATCGTCTTATGATATGTCCACAATGTAATCARCCTGTGCTTCAGGATTGGTGCTTTAATTTCATGATGAAATACCAGTCAGAGTTTTCATTCTAAACCCAAAGCATTTGAAAGTATCTTCTCTGCCTTTTTGATTTATATTTATTTGCTATTTTTTTTCTTTTAAAACAAGTAACTTGATATCTGGGATGTTAATAATCCTGAAAGTAGATTGTATACCTGTGATAACACTTCATTGCACCTATTCTGGCATGCAAGACTTAATGCTTGAATAAGTCAGCTTCCATAGATCTGCAGTAGGTATTTTCAGAAATAATACTGAGTGGACTTTAAAAGACATGACTTCATTGCAATGGAAATTTCCACTTACTTAATTTCTAAATAGTTAACTCTGGTATTAATTACTTTTATTTGAAGATTAAACCAGGAGATTCTCATTTTGCCAAGGCAATAGTGTGTTTAAACAAAACTGTTATTTAGGATGGGAAGTATCTCATGTCTCCTAGCTCTGTCATTGTTGCTTATATAGATATGGTTTTCATAGTGAGTAGTGCTATTACATGTTTAAAAAAAATACATCTGTCATGGGCTAAGCTAGATCAGAGACAAAATGGGTTACATATTACAGACACAATTCTTGCTTGAGAAGAAGAGGTTTTAATCTGCAAATACAGCATAAAACCTATTCCCAGGTCAATTTCTGCTTTGCTCACTAAGGCAAATGGTGTAAATTGATTTAAATAGGTGCTGGAATTGAAGTGACAAGAGTAATTTATACTACCTGTGGTTCTGTTCATTCCTTTAAAAGATGAAACACTGTGCTAAAGCCTATGCAGACTGCTCTAATTGGTCRGGCTGGAGGGATGTTCAAGAAGTTCAAGAAGTTTCCCTGGGTCCTGCAGCTCATTTTGCAGTCTGTGGGGCAGAGTTCAGCAGGACATCTGGGATATCATTTACCTTCCACTGTGGTCTCTGTACCAAATCCCATTCCAGACTTCACATGGAGTTCAGACTGGTTTTGTTTCTACCACTGTTTTGTTAAATACTGAATGTTCTCTTTGCACTCACAAGTTATCTTTAGTGCTTAGAAGGGTGTAAATGGTTTGAGACACAGAAGTATCTACCTTAAATCTCTTTATAGATAATATTCAGTGGTTCTGAAACATGCACAATTTACACAAACTGCAGCTAAAAGTGTTTGATCCACAAGGTATGCTTGTACCAAACTMTACCTCAGCCTCAGATACGGGATATCACAGTGCCAAAAGAATCCAAGTTTATGTTGGTCAATATAACCTTCACTATTCAAACAAATATTTTGGAGCAATGCARATTTTTCTACTGTAGAATTCTTAGTCAGTGGAAGAAGTGTGGCTAAGGAAATTAACGAAACCGAATTTGTTCTTTTTATTCTTGAAAGAGGAGCAGTGATAAGTCACTTGAACACTCTTTCCTCCAGTGTCTTTCCCAGTAAATTACATAGTTTCTCTTGCATGCCACATGCATCATTAAACATTCTGTGTATCTCCCAATCTTCTCCATCCTAATACGGAGGAAGCCAGTAATAAGATTACTCTTTGTCACTAAGAATTACTTGCATAGCTATAAGGGAAGAACATTATATTTGCACATGCACCACAGGAGTCAAAGGACAAGCTGAGCACTACTGAATTAAGGGCATCTATCTCTACACTTTTTCTCATACCTCTTCATATATTCCTGCAATGCTGTTATAGTCAAGAATTTAAATGCTAATGCAGGGATCAAAAGAATTGTAGTTAGCAATCAGCACTTAAAATGAACAATAATAGCAATGAGAATGATGTCTATATAATTGGCACTGAGAGGACTTCACRCATCCGTGAGGAGTCAATACTTTCTCATTTGAGGTACCCCTAACTCTTAATTAGAACTTTGAGATAGAGGAAATAGCTGGCTGCGCTTGCCTGACAACATCAGGATGCAATTGATCGTGCAGATGATCACGCCCTTGTATGGCTGTGCTCAAGGAGGAGGAGCCGCTGTTCCTGTGTTGTGGAAATGTACTGAAGGAGTGTCCTGCAGCTCCTATGGAGACTTCTCTTTGCAACTCTGTTCTTTTGTGTTGCTGAATCCTGCCAGTATTGTGACCTCCGGGAGTTCTGTGTAGGGGACAGCCTATACTTTGGGCATACATTGCCAAAAGCAAAATCCAAGATGGTTTAAAGAGGCCAGTGCAGTTGGGTGAGAAGGAGGCTGTATTCTGGATTCATTTTTCTTCCATTGCACCACATACTTCTTTTTAACTAGTACCACAGAACTATGTAGGTACATGTGGACAACACATGATGCCACTCATATGTTGACAATCAATTAATTATTTTACTTCATTAGGTGTTTCTAGACATTAGAATAAAAAGCTTTGTCAGAAAAAGTGGTGAGTACTTACTTTATAGTGACCTAGATAAGCAAGATATGTCTGGGAAATGCTAATAAGCATTTTACCTCTCTGCTTTCTTTCTGCATGGCTGATTTATAATTTAATACAGCACACTGCTATGCAGACATCCTTCTTTTCATGATCCTGGATTCCACCTAATAAGCCCTGCCTTTCAGCTAGGCTTGTTAGCACAAGCAGGATGCAGCAGTAATAGCTGTTCCTGTGTTCAGTTCATCCCCTAGCTTGGCCATGGCTGTTACAGACAGCAACTATTCTGAGTTTGAGCCATGYCCTCTGAATGCAAGTCCCTCAGCCCAGAGAAATAGATCTGGAAATGAAACAAGGTCCCTAATCTTGACAAACCAGTATCAAGGTTCTAGGTGCTAGAGATGTAATTTTCAGTCCCCCTAATAAACCAAGGTGCTACAACAGTGAGAGGTTTGGGCTGAGCAGAGAAGGGTTCCCCAGTTCTTAAGTTTATGGTGCACTTTGGGAATTCTCCAGCATGCAGGAAGTGATAAAATGTGTAAAAGTAAGCATGTGGAGTTTATTTCCTTTCTGTTCAAGGCTTAAAAGTAGCCAGCTGATAAGGAAATTCAGTCCTCAAGTATATTCACGCTCTCAAGTACATTAAGTTCGTTTACTTGGTGAAATATTTTGACAACATAGGTATGTCTAAAACCTTTTTCTCTTTACTATTCAAGTCAAGCCATCTACAGCCAAGAACCTCTGCTGAAGGGAGTTCTCTAGACTTCTTTCAGAGAAAAAAAAGAAAACATTTTTGTCTATTTTCTGCTAAGAAAAATAGCTTGAAAGAGAAAGGTGTCTTTCATATAAAATAAAATCATAGGACACTCTCCACAGAAATACAGGGTAAGGTGTGAATTTTCTCTCATGCTGAGAAAAGATGCAGCTTGGCTTCCTGTTCTGTGTAAGTGCTTAATTCCTAGTGCTGAGTGATGCTGTGTGCTTTAAGAGGAGTGGGAAGGATACCCTGTGCCTTGCCCTGGACTTCTAGGTAGTTGTTAGGCTCCCTTTGGGAATGCACATGGGTGAAAGTACTTGTGAGGATGCTGAAGAAGTATTTAGTRTCTGGATTTTGCTCAGGCTTATGTCTAAGGTCAGTGCCAAGCTACTCACCATTGCCAAAAGCAAGATGATATGTCCAGGAGCTAAACTTGAAGAACATCTTGATTTCATATGTCTGTAAAAGCAAGGTGGCAACAAATTCCAGGAGACTGAGGTTTCATCTCCGTCTTTTTTCTAGGTACTCCTGTCTTCCTTGACTCTGTTTCCTTCCCTATTGAATTTGACTATTAGTATCTACGTCATGAAGGATTTCCACACCCAAAGTAATTAAGTCTGAAAAGCGTGTTGAGACATTCAGATGGAAAGCACTGTCTAACTGCACTGGCATAATTATACACTGCATAACTGATCCAAGTACCAAAGAAAAGTGGAACACGAAAGAACAGCTAAATTTATCCTAGAAAATGGGTTCAGCAGTTCAGCATTCAGATTTAGATCAGTAGAGCAGCCTCACTGCTGTTTAAAGCCACACAATCAGCTAATTTTGGCTGATGGAGGATCAGTTGTTGTGAAGTGCTTTTTTTGCTTTTTTTTGTTGATTTAGCTATTAATTAAGAGGATTTTTATCATACAATTAACCTATACTTTTGTTTTTAAAATGTTCTCTGCATAAAACATTCATTGCTTGATTTTAATTCTTGAACACTTTCTTTCCATTAAATATACTGCAATTTTATGTTTTATACCCSATACATAGATCATAGCATTGATAAAGTACTTTTAGGATATTTAAATGAATAATTTTGCACAAATTTTTCACACTGCAATGAAAACRGAAAAACAAATCATATGGTGATGTGCAAAGTGTCTCACTGGGCTACAGGTACAATATTTTACCCCTTCACCTTTTTCATCACCARGTTATAAAACAAATGCCAGCATAATCTGCTAGTAATGTAATCTGGTTTGTAAAATGGCTAATGTGCTACTTTCCAAATTCTGAGAGTTGTGATTGCACAACTTAAGATTTTATAGTTCACCCTCATGCATTTGCAATGAACTGTGTTAGCTGATAGAAGTGTTTTTGTGATTTTTTTGTGATTTCACAAGCTTAAAAGGTCTGGTATCTTTTATAAGTGTTTTGTTGGGTGTTATTTCTTTTGTTTTCAGGTTTTTTTTTTTGTTTTTTTTTTTTTTTTTTTTTTTTTTTTTTTTTTTTTTTTTTTTTTTTTTTTTTTTTTTTTTTTTTTTTTAATGCACAACCTGTTTAGTAAAAGAGACTATATAGGTATGTGTCTGAAATTTATCCYGATGTTGCAGGTGTGCTACAGTATTGTGCTCATTGAAATAGTGCTGCAAAGAAACTTTGACTTAAAAAGAGAAGTAGAAAAGCATCCACCCAACCCTGTCCCCAGGAACACATCCAGGACCTAATTTTCAGTTAGAGTTAATTGAGCTAACAGTATTGTCATCTGTRTAGATGGTAATTTATATTTTTTTATTTACCGGTTGGGTAAAGTGTGAGTATTGTGTTTTTCCAACTCTTTTCCCAGCAGAAGCAAGCAGAAAGGTTTGTCCTCAGCTGGTGGMTCTGTGTCGTGAGGACTGGGTGACAGTGCAAAGAGCTCTGCCAGGCTGCACTGGGGGTAGCCAAGTCAAAAAATGTCCAGCCTGGGAAAGAAATGAAGTAATGCATGCAGACTGTGCTGTCYTGTTGTAGGCTTTGCACAGGGGGAAAAATCATCCCCACGTGCAACATTAAACTCGGTGTTCTCAGTGCCACTGCTTAAAATGCACATATTCTTTATTGCTTGCGGGGATTATTAAAAATACTATATACTTAATAGCAGTGAAAGTATAGTTCAAATTATGATACATGAATGATGTTCATAATTCTTATTATGGTCTAAAGGCCAATGGGAAAAGTGTATCTGGGTGAGGTAGTGGTTGTTGAGTTCGAAGTGCTAAAATAAATGCTGCAATTACTGCTGGGTAATGAAARCTGCACAAGTTTTGCTCCTTCACTGGTATGTGTTTGTTGTATGAGGGACAAACTCAGAGAACTGCTTCTGCTGCTTATTCATGATGCAGAAATCAAAATCTTCTTTTGCCACCAGATGCAGAGAAATCAGGCATAAATGTTGGAGTGCTTACCTAAAAACTGCTGTTAAATAAAATGTGCACTGAGACTGTGGTAGTAATAAAACCTCTTAGAGAAGAGAAAATTTCATAAAAAGAGAAGAATAATAAAATTGAAAATAAATTTATAAAATAAGATTTTTAAGTTTCTTCTGGTATTTCTTAATGGAATAGGAATGAAAGGATTTTCATTTCTATATTAAAAAAMATCTAGATCATGTTTTCGTTTTTGGCATCATTTATGTAATAAATTGTATTATCATTTTAAATTACAACTTGATGTCAAAAATTGAAAATTACACTTTAATTTTCAACATAAAAGCATTACAGCTGAATTGTTCTGTTTTAGTGAAAAATTCTAACTGAAACTATGTATTTGAACAATTTTTGAGGCCATATTTCAATTAGAGCACACTGGTAAACATACCTTTATGTATGGTAAACATGGTCTTTAAAAAATCAAATTTTAAAAAATCAAATTCATACAAATGATTTGGGTTGATTCCGCTGCTTACAGAGTGATTGTGTGTTTACACAATACTTTGCTAATGTTACTTTGCAATGTTGCTGCTTGGGTGTCTTTTATGTATTACAATGTTTTATTTATTAGTGATTTGGCTATTTTATTATAGTGATTTGCTTATTCATTTATTTATTAGTGAGTTTCTTAGCAATTTGAATAGATCTATTTTTGGTCTTTATTTCTCCCTCTCCAGTAGCAGTGTCCCGGCTGCTTTTCCACCCCACTCCAGCACCCGGAGAGGCAGCTGGCCCTCTGCCAACTATGTGAAGGTGGGAGGGTTTGGCCACAGATTTGCATACAAACTTAAAATGGTTTGTGTTGGGAGGGACTTGAAAGATCTGACAACTTCCACTGGACCAGGTTGCTCAGAGCSTTATCCAGCCTGGCCTTGAACACTTCCAGGGGTGGAGCACCCACGTCTCTGATCAACATGTTCAGTGCCTCATCAGCCTCAGGTTTTCTGAGACACCCAGGACCAGAGGTGTTATTTTACCGTTAAAAATTTTTAATGCAGAAATTTTGGTTTGAGGGGACAGTAAGAGACTCAGTGATTTATTCTGGTTCCACCAGTGAGAGAAAAAGTAGGGATGGTTTGTTGCCCTGGCATTCCTGGGAGAGGGGCCCGCAGAGGCTGGGGCAAGACACTGAGGTCATGCTGTGGTCTGGCTCGTGGTATTTCTATTATTGTCAACATTTTTTGTTATAATTATACTTATAACTATTTAAAAATATATATTTTCACCATTATTGTTATTTGTTCTCAGTGTCTCTGGCAATTCCGGTGGTGCCGGGGGCTCCGCGGGGCGCGTCCCGTGGGCGCTGCCGGCAGGTGGTGCTGGCGGAGCGCGGCCCCCGCATCCCTGCCCGACCCCGCATCCCTGCCCGGCCCTGCATCCTTGCCCGACCCCCACATCCCTGCCCGACCCGGCATCCTTGCCCGACCCCCGCATCCCTGCCCGACCCCTCTTCCCTGCCCGGCTCCTCATCTCTGCCCGACCCCCGCATCCCTGTCCGGCCCCGCATCCCTGCCTGACCCCTCATCCCTGTCCGGCCCCGCATCCCTGCCCGGCCCCTCATCTCTGCTCGACCCCGCATCCCTGTCCGGCCCCGCATCCCTGCCCGACCCCTCATCCCTGCCCGACCCTGCATCCCTGTCCGGCCCCGCATCCCTGCCCGGCCCTTCATCCCTGTCCGGCCCCGCATCCGTGCATGCTCCGTATCTTCGTCCGTCTCCTCATCCCTGCATGCCCCGCACCCCCGCCAGGCTCCTCATCCTTGTCCGGCCCTGCTTCCCCGCCCGGCCTCTCTCGCGGCTTCCCGGAGCGGCATTCCCGGGTGAGCGGGCCCCGAACCCCGGTGTCAGCTCTGACATGGGATGTGTTTTCCCCGTGTTTTCCACGTGCAAGCCGTGCCGGTCCCTGTGCCTGCGGTACCCGCCGGGCCCTGTCAAGAGCTCTGGAGGCCGAATGATCCCAGGCTGTTGGTGCATCAACACCCCTGTTGGTGCAGGAGCTGCACACACATCTCAAATGGAGGCGTTTGCCCAGTTGCATAAACTGAAGAGAGCAGATGTTGTACAAGCGATGAATAAACAAGTGTCACTGGGGACAGAGGGAAATTGCCTCAGGATACTGGCCGAGTCTGGCTTTTGTCAGAGTTTGGGCTTTTTTCTTTTGTTTTACTGGGAAGCAGGAAGTCTGAATTTGATTTTAGGCACTGATATTGAGCCAACTGTCAGTCACCCACAGAAATTTTGGACAAGTTACAGGTTTGTGAATAACACATAAGAAAGTGAATAATCCATGGTAGCTGGTGAATCACAGTGGAATGTGCAGCTATGAATAATGTAACCAGAAGATATAATGTTGTAGGGAATAATGAAAATACTATAGTCAAAGCTCTACAAAACTTCTGCAAAAGTCCTGCAGAAGAAATGACATCTTGATGTAGCAAAGATCCAGAGTAGTGGGGGGAGAATCAGGAAAGAATGATATCAGAGAAACTGGTAAAAAATACTCTAAGGAGACCCTTTGTGCTGCAAGTGATGTGTTTGAAAGATGAAGTCTGAAGATAGATTCTTGAGACTGTCTAATAAGAAATTATTAGAAGAATTAAAGATGTTATGATGAGCATATTGCAAAGAGCAAATCTGATTACATCTGTTTGCTCACCTCATTAATGAACCGCACTTGGCTCACATGACGTGGGATATTTTTTATGTTCAAAGCTGAGTGTCCGGAACCTTTAAAGCACCCTCCTGCAGTCTACATACATTCTTGATAAATGTGGCAAGGTTAGATAAGAAAATATTTATTCATAAGTGTCAGAGACAGTTGGGAAACTAGACAGTTCTTAGGATGTTATTGCCAGTCACAGACTCTGAGAAGATTGGCATGTGATAATGTCATGAGACAGCCAGGTTGGGAGTTACTGTGGTTTGAGGTCAGGCCTCTGCTGGTRAGAGATGACTCTTCCTCTAGCTTTGTCCTCTAGAATGAGAGTCATTTCTTCCTCTGGGCTTTGTTTTCATTCTTTAGGTAAAAATATGTATTTCTAGGTGTGAGCCTATCTAGCAAAGACAATTCTGAAAGCAGTAATTTCATCCAAAAGTATAACTTGGAGAAAAAGCCATGACAAAGAAATACTTCAGAAACTATAATTTTCATTTTTTATTTGCTTGCAGCTTGAAAATAAGGACAGAACAATACTAAACATATTATGTCCTTGAATCTGAGGAATAGGGTTATTAAACGTGTGCTGGGCACATGTTCCAAAACACTGTTAACATTTCATAAATTACCATGATATTCTAAATTTTGTATTTCATCTACATATTTATGATTCACATGCATTTCACTGACTGCTTGCTACAGCCATGGAATGATTGTTCAGCTCTTGAATTAATTTGTTTTCTGGTTCATGTAATAAGAGGTGTTTGGCCTTCACTCTGAGTCCTCTTTCAACTCGCAGTCTAAGTTCTCACATAAATTGAAAAGCAATGACTCAGTGTGGCTCAAAAATAAGCCATTTCCTGGGAAATTTGTAGAGAGCTTGGAGTGGAAGGTTTTGTATTTTAATGAGATGAGTCAGAAACATTTCATTAATAATCTCTTGTAAAGCATGTTTTGAATAGGAAATTGTCCAAATAGTATAAACAGATTTCACTTTGCATTTGAGATATTCCTGTGCTTGATATCATGCAAATGTAATCTTAGAAACTGGACTCAGAATGCTGCTGCTAAATCAATGACTGGTCTTAAAAGATGCAACGTAACAAATGGCAGGAAGGATAAAGTTGGCAAAATCAGCATCTGTTATCTGTTAGCTAATCTCATGATTTGTAAAAACAAACAGCTAGTGAAGTCCTCAATAAAACGTATAAACCCCCTATTAATTAACAGAGACACATTGTGGTTTGAGGCAAATTTCTATCATTGTTAGCACACTGTGTGAGAACCTGATACAGCAGAGCAGCCCCTCTGTTGGTGTTGGTGGGAAATAATGTATATAATCAAAATCAGCCTTAGCAGAGAGCCTTAAACCACAAGAAAATAAAGAGTCCTAAAATAGGAGCTAACAGGCAGAATTTTATCCAGGGGCATTGGACACAATATTGAGCATGCTGAGATTTAATGGAAATTGCATACAGGCTGGCTGAAATACTGATTGTTATTTTGTATGTATATTTACGTTTCCTTCCCGCTCTGCGGTGCTGTGACTCTGAGGTGACTGAGGATGTCAGTGCAGTTCTGAAATAACCATTTTCTTGCTTCACCACAGAGATCTGACTAATAAAGGTAATTTAAACCACGGGCATTGAAAAGGCCAATGGATTCACCTGCACAAGCAGAGCTCCATTGCCACAGTGCAGGCTCAGGTCATTGACTCTTCCCTCTTCCTTACTGCTCCTTTTTTGAGCTTCATGAGTCCATACTTGCTGGGGAAATGCTTCTTTGCACACTTGCTGTCCTGCATCTTACTGGTGTCTGAGAACCAAAGCAACAGGTATCTATATTTTATTTCAAAGGTGCTTGCACTTGAGAAGAGGATAAGGGGTTGGAGGTGAGAATAATCAACTTACTGTGTAAAAAACTAAGGGATCCATATTTTAGGAAAATTAATGATGTGCTTAGTACAGGATTTCCTTGGTCACAAAGTAAACAGGACTCTGTAGCTTAGCACCATGATCCCAACTCAGCTTTACTAGTAAATTCTTTTTAGAATCTCTGATGAAATGCTGCATAAAAGCAAGAGAAAGCCAAAGCAAAGACCAAAGAGTTATATTTGGAATGTGGACTTTGCAGTGCTTTATGGGAAGGGTCTGACAGCTTTTTGTTGTCCTGAACTTAGGCCATTGGTCTTGACTTTGGATTAATCTTTTTTTTGGATCTGTGTCAAAAATCTTCAGTCAATAAAGCAGGAGACATTTATTGTTTTGCTGTTACTCATATTTTTCTCAAATGTGTGAGTCTTCAGGCTTGTGGCAATGATTTAGGAATATTGGGGTCTGAATTTATTTATGTGACATCATACTTATATATTGCTAATTAACAACTATTACTAGTTGTTCTAGTTTGTCGCTAGGAGTGAGGCAGAGATGTAATACGGGTCTTGTTTTTCTGTTACTCTATTTATTTTGCCTTTTCCTACCTGAATGCACAGAAGATACAACTAATTCCTGCTGAAAAAGAACTGATCAGAGCTTAAATTCTTCATTGTAAGACAGAATTGCCCCATGTCTTCTAAGCTAAGGCCTTCAGAAAAGAGATTTGTTTAATCTGGAGTTTTTTTGGTTTTTTGTGTGTGTGGAATTTTGTGCATGGAAAAGATTTTGAGGGCATGAAGACAGACACTTTTTGGCACATGCAATTTTTATCAGTGTTTTTTACCACATTTTACCCCATGAAGGATGGGTATACAGGGTATACCTGTTTGATTCTCTCACTCCAAAACGATATCCTGGAACAGTCCCACAGCCCATCCCTTGATAGCTTCTCTCCAAGGGTCAAAAGCAGATATGCCAGAAAGGGTATAGAAGCAGGAGAGACTCAGTGGAGCTTCCTCAAAATGCTCTCCTCACCTCCAGCCATTTGCAGTCCAGGAATTTCTCTGATCACAGATGGTTTTAATTGTATTAATAACCCTCAGTAGATTTTCCTCTCGTGTCTGATCTGTTCTAAACAGATGTAAACTTTTCATTCTCTCAGTAATCTGGGCAAGTTCTGCAGCCAGTCTGGTCTGTGAAGAAGGGTTCCTTCCTGATCTTTCTTTCAAATCATTCCCAGTTAAGCTTGTAGTGGAAAAATCAGAGGTCAAACAGTCTGTGGCTGTCCTCTCTGTCCCGGCCATATTTTCACAGGCTTCTATAATATGTTTAATCAAACCTGTCTTTTACAGGCTTGTAACAACACATACAAAATTAATTTTATAACAGCATCCCTAAAGTTATCTTCTGCAATGTGATAACTTGTAGTTGTTGATTCGACTTTCCTCAATTTTGGTTCATAAGCATATGAACAGAAAAGCTCACTGAAGTGTTATGTGATGTCCAGTTTCAGTTTGAGATCAGGGTTGTGTGTGTGTCTTTATGAAATGTTACAGTTTGTCGGTAAGCAATATTGTAAATCACTTTGAAATTAAGTATAGCAGGAGCTGTGCAATCCATATTAAAATAAACAAGATGTTGCAATAATAAATATCTGTTTAGAATTAGATCTGGGAGATTATTTGGGAGATGCTTAATGAGAGAGTGGGTTTCAGGGGAAATGGGCAGATATGAAAACGAAACTTGTTAAACAAGCCAAGTCCCTAAACAGCTTCTCATTCAACATGGACACTAATTCATGTAATTAACAGCCCAGGATTCTTCATCTGCTGAAAAGTTATGCTCATCTGTTCGAATATATCTTTGGATAACTGTACTAGTAATGATTAACTCTGAAAATGCATGAGTGAGGGAAAAGTAATGGTATAAGATTTGGATGGAGGGCAGCTGAAACTAAAAGCCACGATGCAGGATTTTGAAAACTAATCTCTGGCCTAATTACAGAATTTGGTTTAGTGAGGATGAGGGTTACAGTTAAAGCATGTACTCAGATCTCATCCCAGCCATGTGAAGGATGTGGCTTCTCTAGGGTTCGGTATTGGGACACAGCCTGATGTAAAGACCCAAAGCTTATCAATGCTATTGATTTCTCTGCAGTTTGTTGCCACTTTTATCAATAGGTTCAATTTGGTCTTTTCCTTATTTAGAACCTTGTTATCACAACCTTTCCAAAGCATGCACTGAACCTGAACAATACTAAAAACACTCTGGGTATTTGTGCTACCCATGTCCGTGATTATGGTCGAATACTCATGCTGATCACCACAATATATGCCACAAGCTAAATTTCCTAAGTTTTGGGATTATTTTCCATTWTAATATGTGATAGCCCAAAGGTAGAAAAAAACAGTTCTAGAATGGTGGTATCCTTAAGCCCACCTCTGGAAGTGGTAATAAGCCTTGCTACAAGTTTAGTATTCTGTCTGTGCTATGGTGCTGCTGCTGCTGCTGCTGTACTGTGAGGTTGCCCATACTGCTCTCATGCAGTTGGATTTGTTGCTTACACTATCCTTGTCTGCCCCTTGGAAGAAGAAGGAAGTTTGCAATGGAAATAAGCTGTTACTGTCAGCAAAAAATCACTGTGTGAGCATTACAGAGGACCTAAAGAACGTTTAATGACTTGGCAATTCTAAGCTTTTTGTCATTGTCTAGGAGGATGGGAAAATTAATTTAATTGGGACAATATTTCATTTGGATTTAAGCTTAATAGGCATTTTCTTGTCACTATGAGTGTATGTTATTTGCTGGGCTTGTGTTTTCAGTGTTTTATCAGCCTTTCATCACCCGACCTAAGTAAAAAGAAACTAAAGTAATTCCACCTACTTAGCTTAAATTTCATTACCAAATTTATTATGAAATAATAATAGAAGACTGAGGAATGGAAAGGCTAATTAAAAGTCTACACTTTTTTTTTTAATTAGCAAGAAATATAATTAATACTAGGTAGGCTTGTTATATTAATATGCCTTGGTCGTAAAGGTAACAACATGGAAAATCTTGTTTTCTATAAAGAAAGTGAATGAGCAATGTATGCCATTATAACAGGCTACAAAGAGTATCAAAAGCCAGAGGAAGTTTAGTAGCAAATTAAAGAGAAATTGAAATTTTTTAATAGGATAGTAAAGGAATAGAAAGGAATAGCTTGGAGACAAAGTCTGAAAAAGAAATTTGATTTTTCAAAAAATTAAGGATCRTGCTTTTAGTTTTTAATTATCACAGATAAGCAGTGTGTCTGGTTTTATCATATCTGAATAAAAATCCTGTGGTGAGGGGGAAATTTTATTTATAATGAGTGGTTTAGTTCCTAAGCCACCATATCAATTTATGCTTGGTTCTGTTTGCATAATATTTTATGAGTGTCTGATTAAGCCTTTATTAAGCTTATTTCATGAGGCTTAATACATCTGCAGTAGGTTCTGCCTCTGCATTGAGGCTGCTGTCACAGCAGCTATCCTCATTTTCATGTGATTAATTTCATTTGATAAGTAATGTCAGCAGACAAATACATGTATATTTAAACTCCATAAATAAATGGTTCTAAACACTCAAATTTATTTTTTTACAAGGTGATTTTAATCTTTCTCCACTTCTTTGGAAGGGGAAAAATCCATATTAARTTCTCCCTTTCTCCTCAAAATCCATAAAAATTGAATTAAAGAATACACAGAAAATTCCAAACGTGATTTTTCAGCAGTTGCTTCACAGCAGCTGCTCCACAGTTAACAGAAACTAAAGGTGCCAGTTTACACCTTTGGGAAAASTGTTTGTTTGGAGAGAAGCTTTTCATTCTGTTCTTGTCTTGTACTGATGGAAAAATAAAAGTAAACTAGGCAATAAAATCATGGAAGTGGTGGGATGCTATGTTATGGTGACTTTGCAGGTACAGGTGCTCACCCTGGTCCTCTTTATTTGATCAAGTAGCCTAAAGGCTGAACAATATCATCCTTAGTAGTATCCTGTGAAGGGCAGGGTTTGTAACAAGGGAGCTGCTCTTTTGCTGTCAACTGGGCTCAGAGATGGATTATTCRTGGTGATTTGTTTCAAGATATAAAAGTAAAATACAGGAAGAAAAACTTGGTTGTCTTACTTTTTTAACAAATTCCTCTGCCATCAGGTTTACTACCTAGGTACTTACAAAATCTACAGAATACATGGGGCTCACTTGCAGAATAAAGCATCTTCCATACACACACAGTATTGTCAATTTCTGCACTATTCAATGCTGCCGGAAAAAAATTATTCAAAAGAATAATTCTATCATAAAACTTGCTGTTAAAGCAATAATTTTATTTACTTTTCCCAAGGCTGGCATGCTGCCTGTGGAACTAGGTATATATGCAAAAGCAAGACATGCACAGGGAAGCTGCATGGTGAATAAAACAGATTTTGGTGAAAGCCACTTCATCTCCACGCTTCTTGAATTCTGGAACAACGTTGTTAATTGTCTTGGGTAATTTCCTCCCCTAGTATTTCAGTTTGGTATTTTGTGCTTCATAAACCATGCTGAATGCTCCTGTAGTACTTCCACACCCTCCAGCTTAATTTCACATTCAGAGTTATTCCTCTATGCATTGCCAAGGTCTGGCTCTGAGTAGCTGTCTAATTAAAATATTTGTGTGTCAAATCATCTRCATGCATAACGTGTATTTTTTGATCCTGATCCTCTCCTGGTCTAACTTGTATGAAAAATAAGGAAATGCAGAGTTCAGTGGAATACTTTACACAATATTTTCCTGTCAGTTGTGGSTCTTGAAAATGGGAGAATAGATGCTCATAGGCAGGTCAGAAGATTTTGCTCTCATGGCTTGATGCATTACATTTGGACACTGCTGGAGAGGGAATCTGAGGAATAAGACATACTCTTATGTAGGTTTATCCTGGACTACCAGAGAATAAGAATTATTACCCTTATCTGGAATAAATGGTACTGAATAAAAAAGCAATTGTCATAATACTGAAAGCAAAGTTTTTTCCTAAAGCTGCATMATTTTCATTTAGCCATCAGATGAAAAAGTGTTGTAAAATTCCAAATGATTTTGGCTCTAGCAAACGTATGCTTAAAAACTCTTATTGATTTTGTATAAATGAGATATGGATTTGCAGATGGTTTGTACAATTTCTTTTGGCTTTCTTTACTCATGTACTTTTCCTCTGTTTTTAAAACTGTTTTCCTTAACGTTACTCTTAGCAGAAAAAAGGAATGTTCAATACAAAAAATATGAAAACCTGAAAATGGTTTGCCCTGTGGTTTGGGGTTTTTTGTTGTTGTTTTGGTTTGGGTTTTTTTGTTTGGTTTTTTTGGGTTGTTTGTTTGTTTGTTTTTGATGTGAAGCACTAATTTTTTTTAGGACTGCTGATCTACCTGGAAGTCAGATTGAGAAAGGGTTTCTTGGATCTAATGTTACACAGGTGTCAGTGTTTATGTAAATTTGATAAATATGAATATTTTATGTATTCCACAGAGAATACTTCATTGATTTCGTATGACACATAGTTAAGATAGAAATTCAGTGAATGACATATGGAGTTCTTCCTCTATATATATTTTATAGGCAATRTCTTTGCCAGTTGAATAGAGTTCAACTTTGCCTTCAAAAGCTGTAGACATTTAAAGTTATATTAGTCAAATACATCTTTGCCTTTCTAAGAAATGTGGAGTAACTTAGGATTCATGGAATTCATTAAGATATCTGGTCCAGTCTTGCCTAACCCATGGATTATGAATATGAAAAAGAGATACAGCTAAATAAAGAATTTAACTTTTTTTTCTCTCCTGTCAGTCAGATTCCTAGTCCATCATCAGGTGATAATGGGTGAAGAACAAAGTGTTAATCACTTAATAGTTTGTTACCACTTTTATCAATAGGTTCAATATGGTCTTTTCCTTGTTTAAAACCTTGTTAGCACAACCAGGATTTATAAATCTCTTATCTTCCTGTGTATTACTCTGTTTGTTTGCTGTCCCTGTGTCCCTTGTTGTTATTGTATCAAATTAGAAAATTTGGCATGGAATATTCTGATGTCAGTATAATTACTATACTTAAAAGTATTTTAAGGTTTCTTTCAACTTTGTGGAGATTTCTTAGTTTAAAATAATATTAAATAAAAATTATATTAATAACTATTATAATAATATTTGAATGGTTTACTGCTTGGATAACTGCTGCACAAAATCTATATTACTAGCAATTGAGAAAATCAACAAAGCTTTGATTTTAAATTTAGTTTTCCTTTTTTTAAATCAGTTGTTCTTCTGATTGTTATATAATGAGACATATTATGGATGATTGTATTTTGAAATAGGAAATGATTAAATAATGAGGTCATATATTAATAAATTTTAGAGTGACTGGGAAAATCTAATTGCCTAAGTAATGCATCAGAATATCAAGTTCAAGGGCAATGTGAAGTGAMGTTTTGAAGTTAATGTTGTACATAAAAGGTTATTTTATTATCTTTTATAATGCATTTGTTATTCTGTTCCAAAATACATGTAGACACACATACTTAAAAATGCCTTTGATTTTTATATTACTAAATTTTTATACATTTTTATGTATTAGTGTACTTGTGCAATGTTTTCTTCACTAAAAACCTGTTTGTTTTTTTCTTCAGTATCAATATCTCTTTGTCTTGGAACAGGTGAAAAATAGTGTGAAGGAAACTGAGGTTGTGATAGAAAGAAATTCAATTTCAGATTGAAATCAGTTTRCACCTGGCCCTGCTTTAGTGAGACAGAAAGAAGCTTCCAGAAGGGAGTAATCAGATTATATCTATTGTTTGCTTTGTCCCTATTAGTTCATCTACAATATTACACAGTAGAAGTGTGCTCCCCTCCTCCCCCCAAAAAACCCTTGACATGCAAACCTAATATAGTGGAAAATAAATKAATATATGATAAAAAATATAAGTGGAAGATACAGAAATTTGTATGTGAGCATGCAGCTGGTTAGTATCTTGTGTTAGCTGAGATGTTTCTTTTGTGATCAGGACAGTTTTTGAGTGTTTAGTGGTAGTCCAGAAAAATGAGGTTGTTTAAGTATATGACCAATTCTACTCCTATCAACAGARCTAGTCATATTAGGCAATTACATTTTTCTGTTTGATGTTGGTCCTGGCCAATATGGCAACAGTGTCCATCTCCAGTTTACCCTCACATTGTACCTACATCTTGTACAAACCTTCCACTGAATGCAATACCAGTGCAACCACAAAGTGTTTAATTTCTGCTCTGTCCCCTAGGAATTCTGAATTTTCTGGAGTGGAAGTGGATCTCGTTTGTCATTGTAAATCTTGGAAAATTTTGTCACATTGAGGATGCGGAGCAATGGGTAGAGCAGATGGCCTTATGATAAATAAATAGTAACAACATGATGGATAGCAGCTTGCTCTGAGATGGAGACAGTTTCACATCTACATAAAGTATTGTCAAGGGACATGGGGCCAGATAGGTCCAGTTTTATTGTTCTGTTCCTCCCAAATTGGATTATAAGTTCCACCATGTACTTGGGACAAAAAAAAAATTATATATATATATATATATATATATATGTATACATTTGCCTATTCAGGATTTGGATCATAGGTGGGAATTTTCAGACTAAACTGTGATGTCCTTTCAAGGATTCTGCTCGTGCAGGATTCCTTGCCTACTGCTTTTCTAAAGGAAAAAGGAGTAAAAGGATAGAAGCAGTATCAGTTTGTTGAGGGTTTTCTAGCAATTCCATTTATAGTTAAAGTTGTTTGGAATTGCCTAATGGAAGAATCCCGTTACCTACAGTGTTAATCTTTAATTTCTTCTGTATACTCTCTCCAAAAAATCCAAAAGGCTTCTACATTTGAAAAAGTCAAGCTTCATATGCGTAAATAGTGAAAAAATGACTCTTTTTTTAGTAGGGCTAAAAAGGTAGTCAAACATCTTCTGGGCTGCCTGTTGTGCTCCTACAAGTGAGTCCTTGCTTCCATGCTTAGTTGCAATTTCCTTGGCTTTGGCTTCCCAATTGTCTTTGGTTTGTTGTTGCTCTGTTAGTCCATTCTGCTTCCTAGAAGTGTGTTTTGTCTCAGAGGCCTGGTAGGCTGCTCCTACTCCTCAGTGAAGTTTCTCAGTCTTTTCTGGAATCTTCATGCCCGCTGCTTAATGCTGTTTCTCTCTTGCCTACTTCACTTGGTGGTTTGCCATTGCAGAGTGCTCGCTTTGAGCATCTTTCCCCCTAAGCTTGCTCAGCTGATCCAGAAGAGATGGAGTGATCACCTTCCTCTCTGGAGGCAGCATGCCACCACATCTTATCAGCGGAGGTTGGGGCACAAACCCAAGGATTCCCTGACAGCTGAAAGTGTTATGTGGAAGTGCTTCTGGAGTGGGTTATGTTGAGGCAGATGGAAAGAAATGAGATGTTGGATTTGGGGATGGCAAGGCTTGCTCTGGGGACTGCAGAARGTTCAGAGATACAACCATTCTCCATTTGCTTTCCCTTTTTCTCTCCCATGACTTCTTGAAGATACTTGCTGTTTGAGCAACCATTTTTCTTTTCTCAAAGTAGCGCTGATCTGATTGTGATTTTAGGTCCAGCAGTGTACCTCAAAGGTGTCCAAAGAAAGCTGATACTTTCAGCAGTGCAGAACTCAAGCAGGCAAAGTCTAACTCTTATTTTTAGGCATATAGGTCAAGACCTGTAGATGATACCAAATAACTTCTCTCTGTTGACTTCAGTGAATGCCAGAGTCCATAAACTCCTAAGTGAAATCAATGCAGCCATAGTAGGTTATACACAGGAGAATTCACTCAGCAAGTTTAAATGTACTCAGTGCCCTTTTACTGCTGAATGTTTAAACCTCCTGTGTGAATTTGTTATCAGACTCCTGCCTCATGCCTTTTTCTAAAACACTTACTGATACAAATGAGGATGCAGTGAGATTATTGCAGAAATGGGGTTTATTTTCTGCTGCATGCTAACTGCTATGTGATTATCAGATATGCAGTATTGCATTTCTGTAGAAAATACAGTCATTTTATTGACTGAAATCAGCTGTAGATTAATTAAATTCTGTTTATTTCCTTTCCTTATTTCCTGTGGTACTGATTTTGCCCCACATATAAAATTAGTGTGTACCCAATATTGCCAGTATATTATTTGAAAACCTTCCTCCTCCTCTCCKTCATTTTGGTCACTCAGCTTTTTAAAGTTTTCCTGCTTTTTAGTCTGCAGTGTTGAATTATATCTAGCTATCCATCCAACCTTCCTGAACTTTTTCTTGTTACCTCAATACTTCAATTTTTTATTGTTGAAATGTTGTTCTTGCTCTCATTTGGCCTTGCTCGCTTTTGAACTTCCTCCATCATTCACTTTGCTTTTCTTCTCTCTAACAGAAGTACTTCTGTCAGTTTGGGGTACAAGGAAGTATAAAATCCTCACCTCGGTTGCTCATAGTTCTGGTGATATTTTATTACTAGAACAGAAACAGGGAAGGAAGGCTTGTCATGACTCCATAGACCCTTTCAAATGTGACCATCTGCAGAGCTTAGCTAGAACAACAGCAAAGGAAAACCGTGCTGAAAAAGAATTTCAGTAAAATAATTTCTTGATGGAGCAAAAAAAGGACATAAGCCTAAGAGGGAGAGTAGTCACAGAATAATGAACTTTAGCAATTAAAATAAATATAGTAGATTATATTTTTACCGGATCATTGACCTTTACRTGTCTTTCAAAAATGTCACTAACTTAGAGGAGAAAAAAGAAGGTATAGTTTACAATGCATCTCCAATCAGAATGTTTCTTTACTAGTCCTGTGTTTGACATTCTTAAACCTTGAAAGCTCCTTTAAGAGTATTTTGCATCAACACTGTGAGAGTGACGTGGGGAAATTTTAATGACAGTTTGAAATGGGACATTTGGGGCTCAATGCAGTCAGAATGTTTCAGTAAATCTGTCTGACACTTCTGGCATTGGTAGTAAGTGGTAATTATGGGATCCTTTTTTGCTTATGAAATAGTAAAAGGATTTCAGTGTTTCTATAAAAATAACAATTAATAGACTTATAAATTTAAACTCACTTTACACAAGATATATTTTTGTTTTTCATTTCACTCTATTACGTCTGTGTTCAGATAGGACTGTGACTTCCCTAGAAGATGAAAACTTTTTTATAAGCACTGTAGCAATGAACTCAAAATACTTTACTAAATTCAGAATAGAGCATGGTACCTGTTCAAAGTTTTTGCAATTCAATACAAGAAACAAATATGAGAACATTACAACTCCATAATGCCATCAATTTCAAAACTTAGGAAACCATGAAGACTAACTGTAGACTGTGGATTACCCTGTTACAAAGAAGTCTTTCTTTGAATCCACTAGAGTGCTTTTATTGACAATGGAGTAAGATAAAGCGTGTTTTAATTGCAACTAAAAGTTGCATTTATTTTTCATATGGAGAAAAAAAGTTGTAAGCCATTTTTTGAAATATTTAAAATATTTATTTCWAGAGGAGAGGGATATGCTCAAAAAATAAAGTTGCTTTCATGATACAAACATACAGACATATGCAACTTCATTGACATCTGTCATCCTCTGCTGTTTTGCTGAAGCTCTCTGTGGCACAGTGAATTCCACAAAGAAACATCTTACCAGGGAGAAAGACTGAAAATATTAGAGGAGCAAATGGGAATGATGTTAACTATATCTGAGGGAAGTCAGCTTTTKATTTCTCAGTGTGTCATTATGACTGCACCTGAAGAAACTCTTGTTCATCTAGATGAAAACTGTACATCTCAGATTTTTTTGAATTTGGTACATAGAAGAGGTAAAAGGTTACAGGTTTTGTTGAAGAGCCAAAGCATGACTTGTTCAGRGAAATCAGTGAATTAAAGACTACCTAAATTAGTGACAAAAATAATAATAATAAACTAATCCATAAAGACTGATTTTTATATAAGGGGATATTAACAGAAAGATAATGTACCTATCTTGCCCTTCAGACCTCATTTTGATATTTTGAGTGGAAGAGGTAAATGAAGGACCAAAATTCTGAGCCTTTAAAGTCACCTATGCATTAGGATGTTGTCAGTTACAAAAAGAAGTGAAAGCATGAATATTTCATATCTCTTTGGCATTCAGCCWGTTTTGCATAGATGGCAGCTGGAGGTTCAAAACAGAGCATTATTGCTTCACCACTGTCACCATGGTTTAGCAGRTAAATAATGCATGAGCTAAGAAGAGTTGACAAGGCAGACGGTAATGATATATTGGTTCAAGAGTCTGTCACCTCAAAAAAGCACCTAGACATGATTCATATCAGACTTACTATTTATTTTGTGTGACTGTTAGCAGAATATTCATAGATACAGTCTGTAATTAAACTGAAGAATTAGAAGCTGAAGGATATGGAAGGCAAGGAGCCTAGCAAAGTTTCAGAAGAACCCTAATGTTAGTACACATGCAGCAACACTTGTAAACTTTCCAGCTTAAAATTGTGGTAGGTGTTAATCTGCACCCTTTGAGGTGCCAGGTCTTGCTTTTATCTCTAGAAAAACAAAAGTTCCTTCATATCAGTTAGGGAGTGCCTAACTAAGCAGGAAATATCCTGATATTTTTGTGTTATGCAAAAGCAGAACTGGTAGTCTGTGTTATCAGCATTTTTTATTTTACCTGGCATCTGATTAAAATGCTGACAAAAAACAGTAACCCTGCATTGTACAGCACTAAGCATGAGAAACAGATTTTCAATAAGAATTCCCAGTCCTAATCTGCAGAAATTAGAATAATGGCTGTTGTACAGTGGCTGTGGAGCAATTGGGAGTCACAAGCTTTATGACAGGCTCACGTTCATCCTGTTTGTCAAAAGTATTAAGATCTTTTTGTGGCTTAATCAAAAAACCCAAACCACACACACACATCATATCCCTGTTCATTGCTCACAGGCTGCTTAACCCATAAAGGTTAATTTGTCACGCTGATGCTTTGTTTCCCATTTTGTTTATGAGACCACTCTCTGTAGTGACATCTGCATACATTAACTAGCCCAACACATTCTGTGTTATCTGGCAGCTTCTTTAATTACTGGTCAGGCATCACTTTTTAATATTGCAGCCAAGCAGAAACTATTTGTTCCAGTAGCATTTTTAACAGGAGCCTGTAATATCCGAGGCTCCCTGGAGAGCCCTCCCAGCCAGGGCTCGCCAATAAACCGCAGCCGCTTTGCTGCAGCCCCAGGGATCATCAGATGCTTCCAACTGGATGTGTAATRTGTGGTACCTGCTGTGCATGGAAAATGACTGAGGGCTGGGGGGACATTCTTTAGGCACAAATAAGCTGTGCTGATTTCCTTCACATCTTGTAATGGGAGATCTRTGGTGTGATTTTTTGCTATTACCTCAGCAGTGGTTTTTAAACTTGTTTTTCTTGAGGTGTGCAACATACAGCAACGTCTTACCAGGATGACAGCACTTAGCACATTCAGTGCAATTAATTAATTAAACCCTGRTAGAAATTTCCAGCTAAATCGTGTCCTTAATCCAAAGACATAGAAAGTGTCAGTAGTGCCAGTAGGAATGTGGCAGGGCCAAACAAGATGTGAGCAGCACAACAGAGTGGATTGAACAAGTCATATTTATAGTAAATACTGTATGCAGTAGTTGGAATTAAAAAAAGACTGTAGACTATACTGCAGCCAATGGATATCTGAAATTGTTCTTTATGATTAAAAAGCTGCACTGTTGAATATCCAGGGGACTGGAGGCTCAGCATTTGCAATACRTACAGAACAAACATACCTTTCTATCTCAAAAGAACTGACATTATAGTAGGAAATGTGGTACCTCATCTTGATTTCAAGATCTGTTTCCTAGGAAGCAATGGGATTGTGCTTAAGTGTGTGCCTGAGCCACCTCTGGAAGGTCAGAAAAACATTTTGCTAAATAGTGGCATGTTTAAAAGAAAAGTAAAATAAACAAAACACTTCAGTCATGAAGAACTTGCAGAGGGTATGGGGATGTGTCCTCTCCACCTTTCTTTTCCAATRTATTTTGCCATCTCTTTTTACTTATTGCCTGAGTTTGAAAGAAATTTAACTCCGTGAATTTCCCTATTATTGAATAAAGCATCTTTCCTGTCAGAGTTGAGGTGTTTGGGTCAGTCTGGCAGAGGTTGGTCCCCCTCAGTTTTATGAGTAAATATCACTGCACATTGTAAATAACTTGTGGCCACATTGGCAGACTGTGAAAGACATTTTCAGCTGCTTTTTACTGTGATGAGTATACAATGCCATTGTCAAGACACTGATTTATTWTCCAGCCTAATGGCTATTTCTAGTGGGGGTTGCAGTTTGCTGCCAGAAGTTATGGAATCAATATGTTCCAACAGAATTAAAGGTTAGAATTAGGCTCAGGTATAAATTTAGTTAAAAATTGGGCATGATTCTTTTGAACCTTGTGAAATATACAGTAAACAGAACTGGATCCATTTCTGCAATATGGACTGATTCTGGTTTGTATGTAGAAGCTTGTAGAAACTGCTCTGTTTGAGGCACTGCCATAATGATTAATTTCATGAAATATTCATTTTATGTATGTTTATTGTAAAGAAGATTGAGAATAGGTTAAATGCAGGGTACAGATAGTGCTTGACAATTCAGTCAACTGTAGTCATATCATGTTTTATTTGCTGTTTCTAATAAATCAGCCTTCAACTTGTGCTTTACTTGTGAAACAGTCTTTTTTTTTTATTTCTGACTTCCAAATCAGATGCTTCTAGAGCAGAACTGTTAGATGAATAAACAATGACAGGRTAAGAATAGACTGTGTTAGAGAGCCTGACTGTGTTAAAGCAAAGATTAGTATGTAGAAGACACATAAAGGCATTGTTGTTGTTATATCTGAGGCTTATTTTATGTGCACAACACCCCACTGTACCAGATGGACTTGAAAATTAAATTTTTCAGTGAAAAAAACACGAGGAAAGAAAACAGTAAAAAAAAAATAGCTGTGTGAAGTATCATAATTACAATATTGATAAATAACAACGTGTATAGCTATGCTAGATATTCTTTGCTGATAAGTTCAAGGATGAACTCAGCTTGTCTCAGCTGAAATGTGTTGCAGGCACTCTCAAGTGGCAGGTAACTCCATTCTCTTTTTTTTCTGCTGTTGCTCAGGGAGATTATTCTGTAGTGCYTTTTTTTTTTTTCCTTACAAATAATTACAGGAAAATCATGAAAAGGGGTCTTTTTTGACTGCATTACCATTTAAAATGGAAATATTTATTTTAGTGGCCAAATCCAGTTTTATGCAATCTTTTCTGTTTTGATTCCTACTAGGAAGATTTTTAACACCATGAGTATTTGGCAGAAGTCAGATTGACTTTGTACCTTTTCTGAGGTTCCAAGGAGAAGCAGCTTCCTTTACCTGAAGAATTAGTAGTACAATTAATCAGCAGGATTACTAATGCAAATGGAAATCTTAGTGCAAGGCTGGGATATTTCTCCTCTAGAATGTTTGTGAAGATTTAAAAAGGGGAAATTTCTTTTCTAGATGCATTTCAGTGTCAGCTAATTTGCATAATTTGACAATGCCATGAGTGAAGACAATTGTGAATACAGCAGTTTTCACAGATGCCAAGAGTCTTCTGGTTTGCTTTGACTTTAGACCTTTCTGTCCTTAAATGTTGAATTTGGGTGGATGGCAGCTGACAGTGCCACTGAGGCTCTTTGAGGAATTAGAAATGGAAAAATTGAACAGGAGCCTGACACGTCTAAATTGGACAGGCTGGTRATTGGGTTGCAAGAGTTCTGACCAAGGCTTTGGTGTTTCCATTTTGCATGTTAGTGCTGGGAATCAAGTGAGGGACAGGGAAGCACAATTAATTTGGACTCKGACTAGCAGCTTCAGTAGCAGCGCTGCCTGTTAGAGCTACAGCAGAGTAAACAAAGCAACAAAAGACAGTACAAAGCTTTTTGAAATGAGCAAACCATGTGGTAGAAGTAATGTTCCACTGACAGTGTGTGCAAATCTCCAGGGAAAGTCAACATTTAGTTTTCCATCAAGGAAAGGAATATTCCTTTGCTACGAAGAATTGGGACATTTGTCCTAATATGGGAGCTGTAGTGAAGATCTGTGAGTGGCAGACTAAGACTTGTCTGAACCATAATGCAGCAGTGGCCAATCTTGGGTGAGTCAATGGTTGTTCTCTGCAGAATCCTGTCTCTGACTGTGATTGATACCAATTTTTTTTCAGAGGAAAATTCATAGACAGTTATGGGATATTCAGATGATAAGGTAATTTTTATTGCTGGCTTGTACCATGAGTGGGAGAATTTTTAAAAAGCTAAATTCTCAGAAGACTTGAACATATCTATCAAATCCACTGTAAAATGGACCGGTCTCCCTAGAAGCAAACTTTTTTTCTGAAGTAATGCCTTTCTTTGGAAGTTACTTTYTATCATGGTTGATAGTTCAAAAGAATCCTAGTATACCTGATTGGAAAGAGATCTCAGGGGTCATCTGGTAAGGAAGGACTTGAAATCCACAGAGGGAGAAGATTCACAGGAATGTCTCTCTTCATACATTTGAGTGGCATGGCCTGGCATGAAGCAGCCCCTGTGTCAGTTCAGCCTGTAGGCAGCATCCAGAAATGAGGATTTGCCTCAGAGTGATACCTTTGGCTCCCCACATGTAAACGATGACTGCTCACTAGCTGGACAACCACACAGTGGAGGTGCCCTGGGTGGCTGTGAGACATGCCRCATTAAAAGCAGCAATTTCTTCAATCACTTTCCTGTTAAAGTCTTAAATACTTTAACATATTAATAGTTAAGCACTGGTTAGAGGTAATGATTGAATATCCTGGACAGCTAGAAGTCCCAAGGCAAAGTAAAAAAAAAAAAAAAAAAAAAAGTTTAACTGTACTGTTGAGGTCAATTATTAGGTAAAACTTCTGAACAGTTTACTGTCATTAAATATTTCAAATAACTCCGCAGAGACTGTTTGAAAGGCCACTGCTGCCAGTCAGTAGTTGCATGCACAAAGCTGAGAGCAGACTGGAAGGGTGAAATAGCCTGATACAGTCACATGAAGAGGAAAAAGCTGGATTGCCCAGATAAGACAAACTAGATGAGAAAACTGTCATGTAAAGAAAAGCCTTTACTTTTCTCCCTTTGTAGAAGTTGCACAATTTGATACAGATAATTTACATTTTCCTGGAGATGAATACGATGAATATTTTCAGCAACGCTTTTCATGAATATGGAACACTGGCTGTACTTTTATTGGTACATTCATAAAATATGCATCTGGTGAGTTCCTGTTTTCAAAGTATGAAATATGGATTGGAATTTTTAATTTCTTCATTTATTTTCCAGAGTTTTTTTCTTTTTAGAAGGTGTTTTAATGTAATGATTTAGAATGTGAATCCTGTCATGGGTAATTATGTAATAACTCGCCTTTAGAAGAAGCATTGGCTTCTTTTACTGCCTCACTGTCAGTGCTCTTTTGAATTGAGAGTAAAATGCTTGAACTCTCATGCAGGCTGGGGACTTGAGCTATTGAATCCCTCTTTCCTCATATCATGATATCATCCCATCTCCCAGAAAACATTTTGCAGACTTCGAAATTTTCAAAATCCTTGGTAAATGCAAGCCTTGGGACACAGAAGAGAGAATTCTTTGATGAAACAATAGGGGAAAGTGGTTGTCTTTTGAAATGCCATGAAATTTGGATGCATCAAGAGAGCAATTTCCTCCCAGCTCTGCTCCTGACCTGCATTTGTTAGGGCATTACAAGAAACCTACCTGTATGGCAAGAGTAACAATTGCATTAATTTTCGTRCATGGAAAAAATTGGAACAGGTAAAAAGATGAGTTAACTATCATTGCCAGTAAGATTTGTCTGAGCTCGTACAAAAAAGCCAACCATGTACCTGAAAGATATTATAAGTATTTTTTTATTGCTTAGTATTTTACTAATATATTGATATATACTGCTATATCACCAATCTGTATTGCATAATGGAACAGTTCTATTAAATCAGAAGAGGGATGTACTCAGAATTATTTGCCAGGAAGATTTCTTCATTCCCTTTTAAAAATCCTTGCCTTGAAAGAGACAAGTTTGTTAAAAGCTGAGAATCTTCTAAAATGCTACAGCGCCTGTTTCCCTTTGGTGTGTAGTTGGAGCCATACTCAGGTATGCAAGCTAAATGTGTCTATTTATTGTGACTTTTAAATTAATTGATGAAATTACCTCAAATATATTAGAAATGAAAATTTTACAGAAAATCCAAGGAATTTGTCCATAAAATTTTAGTTGGGATAAACAGCTATCTCATGTCTGTTCCTACAATGGAGAAGTGGTCATAGACATAATCTGGAAACCTCTGCCTGAAAACTTCTGATTTTTCTTTTGATTATTCAAATTTTCATGTATCAACCTTATCTTTATTTTGTTGAAGTATTTAAGAGGAAAATATTTTCATTATTGAAGCTTACTAGTAAATCTGCATTTTCTTCTTCTACAGTGTTAGTTTTTTGATAGTGTATGTAATTAAACTGTCTGCTTAAAAGGTCTAGAATAAAATAATCTTAATTCAGTAAAACAGGATATTTTGAGAATGAGGGTAAGAAGTGATCTCCTAACATGCTGTTACAGAAGGTACATATATAGAAAGTGTCAAGCTTGCTTTTCYTAAGGCTTCTTGCTTAATTTGAATTTTGAACAAATTCATGGTGTTTATTGAAATGCAAATTCTTTAATTTTTACTATTCAAAAATTTTCACAGAGAAGGAAAAGGAGCAATGAATAAAATTTCCAGTGGAAGACACTGTGGTTTGAAATTGGGAAAAATAATTTTAAGATGAAGGATGGTCAACAGGAATAGGTTGCCCAGACATATTTTTGAATCACCATTCTGGAGATAAAGCAAACAAAAAAAAAACAACTGGATGTAAGCCCAAGATGCCTGATCTAACTCTGAAGTGACCCTGCTTTGAGTGAATACTCTTATTTTGTGATTCCTGAAATCAATCTGAAATTGGCTGAATGTAAGAGGCTTTTRGTAAGCCTCTCTGCTTACCAAAAAGATTGTTATATTAAACCAAACAAAATAGCATCTTCAGAGGAAATTCTTCTAACTCCTGAAAAGGAACCATTATTCACTGTGTAGGAAAAGATGTCAAAACACACAGACAGGAGTAAAAAAGTAAATAAGCGTCATGATTATCACAACAGGCATTTGCTTTTCAGAATTAAGTCTGCAACTTTCTTAGATGACAGTAGAAGATGAGAGTAAGGAAGGATAAAGTCTACAGATTCCATTAACAGACAAGATAAGATGTGTTGACAATAAATCAATAGTTATATTAGACCTTAAGAACAACAAAGGATATGTTCAGAGGATGACTCACTTTAGTGAAAGAAAGTGACAAATGGTCTCAGCTTAATGACTAATATCAAACATTGTTAGGGAAAGTAAATTCTGAAGGCTCAGATCAATATTACATCTTAGACTCACAAAGCAGATAATACAGAATCAAAGTTAAACTGTCAGAAGAACYGAAATCTCTCAAAATACAGACAATTCACAAAAGAAGACAAACATATTGTAATTTCCCTCTATAATCTTAAAAAATACGAACCAAACCAAACTGAAACCTCCCCAGTAGAGTTCATGTTSTTATTCATTCTGACTTTATAGAAGGCATCTTTGTTATCTGACGTTCATCCCCTTCCAAAACAAAACTTGGGATCTACATACCGAATATAAATGGGATTTAAATTATCCATTTTGTCAGAGTCCATGCTGGAGTATTTCATAACCATTACATGTGATCAGGTCATCACATCCAGTTGCCATAAGTCAGAAATATCTCCAGTCTTGCATTACCATTCCCCTAAGTTGTGGTGAACTTTAAACCAACTTCCACTACTCTAATCCAGGTTTCTACATATTTCTCTTGCCCCCCTTGTGAACATCAATGCACATGAAAGACAGTCCTAGAAAGGTAAATGTTGCMCTTACAAACAATAAGAATTCAATCAGAAAAGTGAAAAGACCAATAACAATTTATTTTCTCAGGAAGGCAAAGCTCTATTGAATTTTTTATGATCTTTGAGAACTAGGGTTTTTCAAGTGTGCAGTCAAAGGGGGAAGTTTGGAATCCTAAATTAAGCCCATTGAGAAAAAGATATCAAGCTACAATTTATATAACTGATTTTCTGAGTACTGCACATAGTCCATAATCACTGCTGATTACTCAGGATAGGTTAGAGTTCTTATGTCTGCAATTGAGAATTGTGAGTGATTGAAAAGTTGAAAACAATGTCTGTCTGTGTAAAGGAGTAGGTTGGCTCTGCTGCAGGCTGGGGTAAGAAGGACTGGAAGCTGTGCAGACTGCTGAAAGGGATCTTCACATACAAAGCAGATTGTGGAGGTGGGCTCAGGTATGAGACTGATATATAGGCCAGTTTGAAGGCAAGTCAGCTGCAGAAGCCACTGCTGGAAGCTCTTTCACCAGCTTTGTTTGATACTGAATTATTTTTAGTTTGCAGGAAGTTTGAAGGCAGGAATAACACATTGTCACACCTGCCTGGCTGGTTGATCCACTAAACTTGCACAAGAGCAGGAAAAATAAGGCATTTTAAGAATACAATTCAAGACTAAACTAGACTAGATTAGACTATACTCTTACTATACTATACTTACTATAATAACACAAGGTTATTTTTTATGTGCTTTTTTCTATCTGTAAATGTCCCCACCTGGAGCATCCAGCTCTGGGGCCCCCAGGAAAGGAGGACACAGACCTGCTGCAGTGAGTCCAGAGGAGGCCATAAAGATAGTCAGAGGGCTGGGTCATCTCTCCCATGAGGAAAAGCTGAGACAGTTGGATTTGTTCATCCTGGAACACAGAAGGCTCCAAGGAGACCTTAGGGCACCTTCCAGTGTCTGAAGGAGCTGCAGGAGAGCTGGAGAGGGAGTTCTTACAAGGGTATGTCATGATAGGGCAACAGGGAACAGCATCAAACTGAAAGAGGGTAGATGTGTATTAGATATTAAAAAAAACCCCAAACTTTACTGTAAGGGTGGTGAGGCCATGGAACAGGCCCAGAGAAGCTGTGGGTGCCCAGTCTCTAGACGTGTTCAGAGGTTGGATGGGGCCCTGAGCAAGCTGGGCTAATGGAAGGTGTCCCTACCCATGGCAGCAGGATTGGGACTGGATGATCTTTACGTTCCCTTCCAATCCAAACCATTCTATCATTCTTTGAAATTTGTTATTAATTCCAAAGATTAAATCACTGAAATGCATAAGTGGATTAAGTGAGATGACTGGGACAAAACAACAGATGGATCCTGCAAACACTTGTACTTAGTGTTTGCAATGTTTTTTATTTTTCCTGTTTTTGTTTGTGGGAAAGAGCAGGCTAGATAGAGGAGATCTTTGTTATTGGACAAAAACACCTGAAGGGGGAGGAGTGCACTGAATGTAGTGTATAAYAGTAGTAGTAGTGCACCAGTAATGTATTACAGTTACAAGTGGAATAACATTAATCGTCTTCCTACGTGAAGTGACCACTTCTCACTGGAACACCAGGGATTTTGTCACCTTGGTTGAAATGAGACAAAACTTTCACTTCACTTCTGTTTCTTTGACAGGTGCTATTTGCTTATAGCTATTTGCTATTTCTTTTATTGAGAAATGGTTCAGAGTCAATTGTATTTCTAGATTTATAGATTTGTGGTAGTAAAACAAGTAGTAAAGCATATGTATTGTAAATCTGCTTTGATTTAACATGCTCTTTTTTACTGAAACATAGTCCTCTTAAGTATGTTTGGAGTAGAAAAACAGAAATAAACCACTTTTTAACAAGCAAACAAAGCCCCAGCACTTGGTCTTATTAATTCATACCTGGAACTCTTAAAGGATGTTTCTCTTTGAGTTGGAGCAGTACACTGTAGTGTACTGGCCCACAGTGTGGGTGTGTTCATTAGCTCCAGCATTGTTTCTTTGAGCTGTTAGGAGCAAGGAAACAAAAGCCAATCCGTTTGTTTGCTATTTCATATTTATGTACTTTCTCCTTTTTAATGCCCTGACTGACAGCCTGGGTGTGCATTGTCCGACCTCAATTCACCTATCCCTCACTTCCATCATGTCAGCTGAGCCTTCTATGTGTGTCCATTATTCACACACGATATTGTGTTACCATGAATTACCCTCTTGGGAGTTTGGGGACATCTTAATCCCAGTCTGACAGAACTCTCTGCGATGAATAATTGACAAGTCCCTATGCTAAATGCAAGTACATCAGAGGATGTGGATTTTTGACAGCTTTTACTGAATAAAAAGAAACAGGAAAGCATGCCTTTAGCAGTGTTGAGCAGCTTCCATCTCTCATTTTAATTTTCATTGGATGCTTTCCTACCAAGAGATTGCATGCAGCAGGGGAGGGAGATTCATTATGATATTTTTCCTTAGTTATTTTACTGATAAACAAAATATTTCATTTAAAAAAATGGGGAATTTATTGTAATTTAATCTCACATTAAATCTGGCCTCTTTCTCCATCCATGCATGTTAAGAAAAGAGAACTTTGTTTCAGAAAACCCAGTTGCATTTAAATGTGCATTTGCAGTGACAGCCACAGTGCCTGTGTGCTGCCTGGAATTTAAAGCAAGGCAAATTCCTGCTGCTCATCAAGCTGTGCAAGGGTGGAGCATAAAGCAGGTGATGGACTCTTTGCCTTCTTGTACTGACAGCCTTGGCCTGGCTGGAATTGCAGTGTATAGGGAGCTGACAACTTGCTGCCAATTATTTTCTTGTAGAAAGGACTGGAATGAGCAGAGTCAAAGCCTTATTCACTATGTCTGTGCTCTGCCAGGCAGCATTAGAGGGGTGATAAAATTCAGTCTTGGTGATATTTCCACCTTTTACACTTCACTGGAGTTTGCCAGGTTTTTGTTGGTTTTTTGTTTTGTTTTGGTTTTTTTTTACACTTATTATAGCCCTGAGATGACCACTGAGACTTGACAAGAACCACAGGTCTGTCCCTATGGGTCTCTGAGTTATAGGGCTGGCACATACCTCAAGGAATTTGGCTGCAGCATTTTTTCCATTTGTTGTTTCTGGAAAAGAGGACTGTGTGCTTTGTGTTGCAGGAGATCCAGGAGTCATCCCTCAACGGCTGGCAAGCCAAAAGTGAGCACGTGCTTAGTCTAGAAAATTTCAGAATTTGGAAAACCTAAATAGGTAAAATATCAGAACTGTTTTGAGAGCAGATATAACAGGAGAATGTTTCCTTTCTTCTTTTTTTTTNTTTTTTTTTTAATTTTTTGCCCCCCGGTGTTCCAGTGTAGCAGGGAGCTGAAGGACAAAATAAAAGGAATATAATTAATTGTATGTTCTTTGGGATAGTTACTTCAGGTCATCCTTTCAAGTCAATTGGAAGCAAATGCCAGTATTGCTGCAAGGGTGTATCCTTAGGCTATTCTTTGCCACACCTGAAAGGACTAAAAGTTTAGACACACCACGTTCTTCCTGTGCAAAGTGCTGAAGAATGTCTCTTCTCATTTCATATAAACTGGGGTGAATGGGAGTTCATATTTATTTCTGCAACACATGCCAGAGGGAAGAAAGCKCTGATTTAGCTGTATTACACTGAAGGGTGTGGAAGCATCCATGTGAAATGCATTCTATTGCTTAATCTGGCCAACACACAAAACAGCTTCCAGAGATAGGTGAGTCTTGCTGTCAGATCCACACTTTCCACTTTTTCCTTTTCCTTGCTATAATGTCTGTTTGTTCAAATAATTGTACAATGGATGTAAGGAAATATTTTTTAACAACACTGCTACCGTTTTCAATAAAAGTTTCTCATTCAGCAAAATGGCTTGTTTTAAATTAAAACAACAACAGCAAAATGAACCAACAACACGCACCAACCAAAAAACAAAACTACGAGCAAAAACTCCYGCAAAGAATTGTTGAGAAAACTTCTGAGCCCCTTGGATTATAGTTGATATTTAATTGTGAATGTGTAAAATGCATTCAAAGTATGTATATTAGCACATATAGTATTACTGTATGAAAATAATTATTTTGGTGTTTGCTAGTAGTTATAAACTCAGTGTGGGTATTCTTTAAAAGTATATTAAAATTTTAATAAAAATTCTAGATACATATATTTGCTAAGCAGGCTATTGTATTTTTGTTAAGCAAATTAGTGGAAATAAATGAAAGATAAARTTATTAAAGCTGATTTTTTTTAAGCAGGAGGTTAAAGTTTAATGTCGTATTTCACTATTCTTTTCATAAGATGCATTATCACATTTGAGCTGAGGATGTTGTCAAACCTTGCAGAAGAAGCAAATTCCCATCTTCTGAACTGTCAGACAGTGCTTTAATTAAGCTATAAAACAACTTTTCTCCAAATAAAAACATGTTAGGTGGCTCTTCTCCCATTTGAGATCTAAGGCTCCAATTGACAGTGTAAAGCAGGGATAATGCCAGGTTCTGCATGATTTGGCTTTGTAGCTAAGACAATTGCAGATGACAATTTCTATGTGTATGTGTGAGAGAAAGAGTCAGAGAATAATTTGAGTAATAAATGAGAATGGATTCAAGAAGAGCATTGTTTTCAGGATACTCTTGAGTAGAAAGCTAAGGAAGAATAGTGATATTGGGGATAACGTAACTGAAACATTTCTTTATTTGTTTGAAATAATCATATTTATTTTATCAGAAACTGCAACATTTGAAAATGTGACTCATATTTCAGGAAGAGGTTTTCATTACTAAATTAAGTAATAGGTTAATAGATTACTTTTTTTTAATAGATTTGAAAAATTAGGGAGTAGAAATAATGTTTTGGAACTGAGTACTATTTGCAGAATGCTATACATGGCCCTGTACAAGAATGTGAAAATATGTATTTTAATGTGCATTTGTAAACTGGTCTTTTGAAGGATCAAACACTACTCTAAAAATTACAAGCAAAAGTAAGAAGAAAAATTGAGGATTATATGATTTCAGTCAGAATAACACAAGATCAGAAATCTTTCTGGGATAACCATTTTAAATTTGAAACTAGATAATAGAARTTAATTGAAAATACTCATTAGGTGTTACTTGCATTTATTATGTTCTCAGGAAGAGCTTTACYTGAAAATGTTTAAGACCAAAAAGAGCTTCAGCTGTGAGTGTGTGAATGTCCACTGTAAGACCTATTTGGCACAAGGGGGAAGTATATGGTAGTGCAATTCATGAATTACAGGAGGTGATTTTTAATTTTTAATTATTGCCTGCTACATGTCTGAGACACACGTCTGGGATCTCTTCATGGAATGCACTGCTGCATTATTGTTTCCTTTTCTGCTGCCCCCTCCAACCTTCCCTGTGACATCTGAGCAAAGCCTGACCTTATTGTTATATTGTAAGGTGGCATTTAAGTCCACTTCATAATTAAAAGAGAGTGATTAATAATCATAATGAGGTTTATTTTAATTTGCAGTTCTGGAAGGTTGCATAATATGGTTAAAGAATATATCCTTTAGGTTTTGTTCATTTAATTGCAATTTCAACAGAAATGCAAAAATCACAAACCTTTATTGGTGGCATAAAATCAAAGCAACAGAAGCCTAGGAGCCTCTTTGTAAGCACTTTTCACTGTAGAAATAATAAAAAAAAAGCCTTACAAAAATTCATTGTCTCTCTAAAACAAACAAAGAAACAAAAAAGGCAGCTCCAAGATAAAAAAAGAAAAATGCTTTATAAAAAAAGAGAGGTTTAGAATGTGTTTGGGTTTCAAGTTTTAGCTTTTAATTAGCTTGTACGTTTTTACACTAAATTATTTAGAGGTTGTTTTATATTTCGTATCAATTTAGGTRGAGAAGGAATTAAATAGAGCATATATAATGAGATTTAAATAACTGAAGAAAATCAATTCAGCTCAGCGGGTGCTATTAGCTAAGCTACACTTCAAGATGGGCTCTAATATTGTGTTTGAACAYTTGTTCTTTAGGGATTCCTATTCTGCTCTGGTATCCAAAGGCTTTGGCTGCATAAGAAGTTTGCTTTGTGTTGTTCCATGCCAATTCTGCAGTGATTGCTGTGGTGCCTGCACAGAAATGGGTCCCCTGACTGATAATGAGCCTGAGCACACGTGCTGTAGGAACAAATAACAGGTTTCTTTATAGCACAGAATGGTTTTGTTAACATACACTAATAAGGAGTATTTCTAATATGCGTAAAGGTACTTACTTGTTTGTAAGGCAATACTGGATTTCATAAAGCTGTTTAAGTACTGAATCTGGGTACTTTGGAGAGCTGCTGAGCTCTTAAACCCAGATATATTAGCATACATATATTGTCTCAGATAGAAAAGGCATTGTRTACACATGAACACATATGGTTTATTGGGTCTTTGTGACAGACATTAAATCCTTGTGTGTTGAGRGATGATAGAGTTCTAAATGCAGAATATGAAATTACAGTTGACAAGGGAGTAAAACTGAATARTAACAGTGTAAATGAGATGGCACTGAGACCTCCATGTACCTCGTCTTTCACTGTCAGTTCCTAGATGCTGTGGATTTTTCCCTAAAAGACTAATTTGGTGTTTTGCATAGAACACCAGTAAAATTATGCTATTTAAAAATCTAATCCTTTTTACCTGGATATAAATTGGTCTGCTTTGTCTCAGGCAAGAGAGAAGACAGTGTTGGGATAATGCAGAGGAATTAATTTTGATCACAATTATATAGAGGAATAGTTCCATAGGGCATAAATTTCTGGGGTCTTTTCTGCCACAGACCTCCTCAGGTCAGGCTCTTAAATGATGTTTCAATGAACATTGGATTGCAGCTCATCTCATCTGTTTTAAGGTAGCAAGRAATATTTACATCCCTAATTAAAACCATGAAGATTCTGCTTAGGCCAGATTTTTGGGAAGGAACATGTTTGAACCAGATTTAAGCTGTAGATGCCACATAGTTCTAATAAATCCCACTGATTTTTGAAAGCTACCTGGATGTCTCGGGCAAGAAGGTCATGACTGTCATGTGCTGCAGCTTCTCAGATTTGCCTTTCATCCCCCTGACAGACAACCTAGGATTTGCACCAGTAACACCTTGCTTAGGATTCAAGGTATCATCTGAGCAGTGCTATTTCCATAACTTAAACAGCCAAACAAAGAAAACAACTGACAAACAACAACAACAGCAAAACCCAAACAAGCCTAGATCTGTTTAATAAGCTGCTACTGACTGAGAAGATTTTGGTACAGTGCTGTGGATTCCACTTAAAACAAATCTGACAACTTGATTGTTCAAAAATAAGGAAGAACAGTATTTTTATGACATTGTCAAATGTGCTATACCTAGAAACTGCATATTTGAAAAACAAACAGTTCAAATAGTTTTAGGAAACATAATCTCCTATTCCAAACTGGAACATGTTTTCTTTCTGAGACTTTTGACTGGGTTTATAGTAAGAGAGGGAGGGTGATACTAAAACATGCATTGGCAATTCAAGTGTTTATTGAAGATTCAGCTCTTAGCCTGCTGCAAGTGTTGCTGCTCAAGGAAAGCAGAAATAGTTATTTGTATGTAAAGCCAAGCGCATAAATATCAATCCAATACAAATTCCTTTCTGGTTGCACTTGAAATACATGAGGTGATCAGCCAGAAGTCCTTCCACTGAAATAAGCTTGATTATTGTGAAACTTTGTATCAGTCTTGGAAAACATTTGGTTTAACAAGGTTTTTCTTTTATTTACACACTGTGAAGTAAAATCCTTGTTTGGTATGTTCAGTCTTCTGGATTGACTGGAACTGTTAGGAAACCTTCTGCAAACATTGCAAGGTATTGCCCAAAGTGGGAGGAAAGTCTTTCTTTAACTTCTGCTTAAAAAAAGCTACTAGACTAGCTTTGCTTATACTTGACAAAAAAATAGGCACAACTATGTCTGGGAAACATTGGTGCAAATCATAGAAGAGGCAAAGAGTGCCTTAAAAAGATTGTTATTCAACACTAAAACCCCATTTTCTCTGCTTTCTCATAAAACATCTCATCCTTTKTATTGTTCAAAGTGCAAAGGAATTTTAAATCCAGGTGAAGGTTGTTGGTTTTGGGTGGGGGTKTTTGTTTGTTTGTTTTTGTYTYATTTTTATTTTTGTTTTCTGTATTGTTTTTGTTTTGTTTTTTCTSTGTAAGTAAGGGATCAAAAAGTTTGCTCTAACTAGAATGAGCAGTTTTACCMTTTTAACAACCATAGCTATAATGACTGCAGTCAACTCCCCTTGGAATACTCATCACCCTATACACAAATATATATAAACCTGTCTGGCAATGGTAGGCTAAAAACTATGCACAAATTTACCCATGCAAGAAAGTTACAAAAGACTATGACTAATAAATCGGGGCATAAAGAGATATTACTCTTAGAATATCATGATCTTTTGAAGGTAGGGATTCTCTAGGATCAATTTAAGCAGTCATCAAATTTCTTTACTTTAGAAAAGGTGTTTTTGTTTTGTTTTGTTTTAAATGCGTCAGTTTTACTTTTAAAGTTTTTATTGACCTTTTTTTGTCTCTTTCCTTTATGTTTTGATGAGGCTAAAAGCCCAAGGATTAAAAATGGTCCAAATGAATAAACTGTTTAATCAGTTGAACAGTTCAACAGCTAAAAAAATCTCTAAACACCAAACCCCATTATGCCACTGTAAAAAAAGCATAATCTGTCTGGATTATACCCTCTGGCTCACAATGATACATCAAACTATTTATATTGCAAATGTTTTTCTTTTTTCATTACTTAGTATATATATTTTTATCTGAAGAAGCACTTGGAGCAAGGTATTTGTACTTTACATATACATTTCAGAAAATAAGCATGTGTTTTATGATGCTTTTTTTACTTTATTATGTAAATACGATATAAGAATGCTTTCTACAAACTCAGCAGAACATATGTAGTATAATTCAGTGCTACATTCTGCAGTTTATTGAGCATACAGCACCTGTAAAACTCCAGCACAGTGTGCAAGTAAATCTCCCTTTCCCACTATTTTTACACTGTGCAGAACATCAGTGACTTTGTTTCCACTTAAATTGTTAATCAAAGCTGTGATCTTCCCAGCAACTGAGTACTTATATGAGCAACCTCTTTAGATTTYGTTGGATAACAATATACTGGATGGATTGAGATCCACAGCAGCTTTGCATTTAAGTAGCTTTTCTTTGAATTGTAATTATAAAAAAAAATGCATGAGCTGGCAGAAGTTTCCACTTTCTTCTTTTTTACCTTTCTGAGCACTCCTGAGGTTGCCTGCCAGCTTTCCTGTGGAGAGTTTGTGTCAGAGCAGCAGTGGCTTTGCTGCTGCTCCCGCGGTCTGAGTTAACAAAGATGGCTTGGGTGGGAATCCAGAGGCCAGGAACAGTGTTTGCTGTATTGCCCCATGGCTTCTTATGTGCCATCATCACACATCTGCCTGTGCCTGCTAATATTTCCACTTCCAAAGAAATTTTTTTGATTTGGTTTTGTTTGTTTGTTTTTGTTCGTTTGTGGGTTTTGTTTGTTTGTTTGTTGCTTGATGGGTTTTTTTGTCTTTCTGTGGAGTAAGAAGATGGGTAACACAGATAAAAAATAAGTCCAATATCTAAGGATTGGASAAGGATATTGCTAAAGGTATTACTTGGCAAATGACTAATGACAGAAACACAAAAATCTTGACAATGCAGTTTGCAGTTCTGATTTACTAAATAAAGTTAATTTTCCATATTTTTCATCTTCTTTTTAATCTAACACAACTGAGCCATGTAATGGTTCAGCTGACAAGGAGTGTCCAGCTGTTGGGGTTTATAAACCAGAGCATTAAGTAGTGATATTATCGTGGGGCAGCATGGTGGAAGGAATTCCTGTTGTCACTTCTCACCTGGGTCTCCAAGTTTTGGAGCCTATAACCTTTCCTTACATCCTTTGTTCAACTTTGCTAAAACCACCTGACCAGAGGTGAAGAGTTCACTGTATGGTTGAATTTAGCTGTAATTTAATTTAATAAGGTTTTAAGTTTGGGGTTAATTTAATAAGGATTTAAGTTCAGGGTTTATGTGCTTGAAGTTTCTGTTGTATATGCAAGTGAATGTGTTTTACTGTCATTTATGTCATTTACCATACTGATCGATGGTGAGTCGAGAGTCATTGTCTGATGCATCATGAAGCCTCATTTTTAGTCTTTACTAATGCAGTGTACCCATCAAAATCTATAGATTTGAAAGATCTATTGAAATCTCTAGTTGGTTTCAAATAGAAGTGCAGGATGCTTTTTTTCCTTGGCATTGAGTCACTTTTCAGCTCAGATAGTAGAGATTCAGCATTTCAATGCTGCCAGTGACCTAAATGAGGGCACAAGGTGTCAGACTTCTGAAATTTAGTGTTTCATGTGACAGGGAAGAAGCCTTTCCACTGATAAAACTTACCTGTTTTTCAGTGTCCCTTGAGAATATAGCCCAAAAGCAGTTCCATTTCCAAGAACACCCTGCAGAGTTTAAAAAAACTCTGAACTTTCAGCAGTCTGCCAGTCCCTTAAGTATCAGCTCAGGCGTCTTAATTTAAGATTCAGACTGATTTCTGAAAATCATCTCTGCTATCTAATGTGCCAGCTTAACAGGAATGTGGAAGAGATTCTCCTTGGGCAGAGTTTTTAAGTGGAACTCAGATCAACTGCAGTCAATTGCATCATACTGAGTTAGGTGCATCAAACATCCAGTCTGGCAAAGTGCTGCCAGATTTTGCTTTACTTGGACTATGACATTCCCAGCTGTGTTTAGGGGTTTTTTTTTAGAATAAGGGTTAACTGCTTCTTATTTCTGCTCTTCATGATTTGATTCTGCTGATGACTTTCAATAAGTAGCTGTAACTGAAATAAGAGMAAGCAGACTTCTTGGAGGGTGCTGAGTTTGTTGGCATGGTTCATACTACCTATGTAGAAAAGAAGCATGCAAGACTGAAAAATAAAATAACAGCAGATGTGAAAGTGACATGAGGACGATGCTTAGACAGTTTTGAGATGGGATAATTCTTCATGATTGTGTTCTTTGCGCTAGAAGGTGGCAATTAGATTTTCATACAGAGAAAAGTGTGAGACATCCTAATTAAACACCTTTGGTGGAAGTCATCATACATAAACCCAAACCTCTTGTAGTAGTTCTCAAATTTGACACCTGTGAGGATAACACTAAAAACAATCTTGTTTGTGTGGGGTTTTTTGTTTTCTTTTTGTAAAAATTGGAAGGAAATAATAGTTGAATGTTGATTCAGATGTGTGCATTAGTCATTAAGACAGCTAATGAAATACATTCCTTAAGCATAGCTATAGTTCATGTACATAATCATAGCAAAAGGAGGAAAATAACGGAAAGGAAAATACAGTGGATTCACCCAGAGGATAAATGTTACAGACTTCAATGTTATCAGCACCTAACACTAATGTTTTGTGTGACTTTGGTCACATTATATCACCCTTCTGCCTTAATTTCCTGTATATGTTAGATTCAATTAGCATTAGTTACTTCACAATGGATGGGAAAAGTTATTAAATMCTCCTGTAGTCTTGACAATATGCATTAGTTTTACAGCTGGAGGTTTCATAATGAAAAATAGTATTTTTTTCACATATAATTCCATTTTAAAGTCTTACAGTGCAGAAATATGATTAATGGATAATGTTATACCTTAAACAGGTTGTATTTAATGTATAATCACAAGAATACCCTGAAAGAGATTGTTCTGCCTGGAACAAAGAGGTCATAAATTGTCCAGTATATGACATACACATGACAAAAGATGCTGAAGATAAATCACGACCAACACAATGCATGGAAATATAGAATATGTCATTTTYAGCATTCTCACCTTACATTTTTGTCTACTTTTAATTTTAAGGTGTTTTTTCATTGCGCTCTGGAAAAATGTTCTGTTGGAGGGTTGGAACCAGTAAATCCCATTTAGTCCTTTATAGAAAAGGTATGACTAAGGAAGGACCTGAATTGTTTTTAAAAACTTGATGTGTCTACACTTGAACATTAAAACCTGCGTCTGTCCAGTAGARGGAGAAGGTTGGGAGTGCAACACTTGTTTTAAAATATATTTGGGAAAGTTTAGGAGCAGCATGTWGTTACAGTCTATGTGATAAGAAGGAAATGAGAGGCTCTGGGTGTCCTGTTACCCCAGATCAAAGCCAGGCAGGGGCACCAATGTTCCCAGCATGGTCTCGTGGCTGGCACAGGATCTCCAGGAAAATAAAAATCACACTTTGCCAGRGGAAGGTCATTTTCCTTTGTACCCAGTTTTCTCCAGGACTCAGAGTTAAACACCTTCTATTTCTTTTRACTATAGTTATTTCCATTAGGGAAATGTTGCCTGAAAATAGCATGCAGTATTAATGTCTCGTTTGTTTCTGCTGTTGCCAACAGTAACATGTTTCCTTGGCTCTCACCCCCTGACTGCTGATGAGATCAAGTTGATTATTCAGCAGCTCTAGCCCACCACCTGCTCTATTTTTTTTTCCCCTGACATGCAAAGCTGTTGAGACACTATCTTGCCTTGTTAAAGCTGCATTTGGTACTCAGCTGTACTTTTAAGCAAATATGTATATATATTTGAGTAGATTCATTTTTGAACAGACTTGTAATATGTCAAATTCATTATTCTATTGTATACATTGGAAAGCTGAGGTGAACCTGCTGATTTTTTTCTAAAATTCACAATTTGGTTCCACTATTCATCTACATTTTATTATTAATACAGTCWCATTGTTCATAGGCCCATTTCTGGAAATGCTGCAGACTTCAGTGCTGTCTTGATTTTATTATAAATCATTAACTACTTGGGAATTTATCATTATAGTTTAGGTGATGAATATGTCTTAATGAAATAAAGCATTTCTGTCCTATTCTGCAGAGGAAGAGATGATAAATGATCTCTGTTCACTCCTTTTATTTCTGGAAATTCTGGATTTTGCTCTTCTTTCTATAAATGCTCATCCAACTCTGAGACAGCCTAACACTGTTTCTGGTGGCATGGCCAAAAGAGATATTTGCTTATCAGTTCAKCAGAGATTTTAAATCTCCAGCTTTATGATCTTCTTTTGGGATTACAACAGCATTACATCTAAATGTCTTTTGTAGCACACAGAGCGTGAGTAAATCTAGCATTCACTACAATTTCTGTGTTTAGTGTTTCCTGCCTAGCTGAACTCCACTCTTGTGATTTTAGCAGAAGCTATAACTTTAAACCAAAATACGGCTGTTTKGAATATTCAGTATATATTTAATACTGATATTGAGTTGTATTGACAGTAAAATTATATTATTTGATATATTGTTACTAAACATATGAAAATTTCGCATTCTGTGGAATTTGATGTTCTGTTTGATTATATGATGAGACAAGATGCAACTGCTCTTGCATCTCCTATTTGATTAAARGTAACTGACTTTAGTGTTTTTCTTGCATAAGTGATGCCAGTCCGTATCAATGTTTGCTTCTCCTTGTACTTTGCAAGAAGGTATTTACTTGATTTGGGKTTTTTTTCCTACTTTTCCCTTTAAAATAAGGCAGTTGCATGTACATATTTCAGTTATGTCTGTTCCTATTCAGATATTAGTCAGATTTCAGTGAATCTGCTAAAGTGTAAATTGGTAGGTTTTATTTTGTGATGGTGGTGTTGTTGTTGTTGGTTTTTGGGGTTTTTTTTTTGTTATGCCTTTTTTTTTATTGTTTGTTTTAAGTGGAGACTTACTGAGGAGGTATAGTTGTAAAACAATCTGAACTGCGTCAAGTTATTTTTTTTAAGTCAGAGGAAAATTACCTTTTAAACATTTTAGAACACTTCTTTTTTGAAGTGAGTTAATTTTGATATTTCTAAAAAAACACATTTCTGTAGTTCTGATTTCTCCTTGAGTTGATAGAAAGCATGTGAAAAAAAACCAGGGTAACAAGGCACACCTACTCAATGTACATGTCATTTTCTACTCATGCCTATGAAGTTACTCACTCAGCTGTGAAGCTTAAAAGAGTTTCCTAAGGCAGGCAGTGAGCTGGAGCTGGTGGTGTTATGCAATTTGAGATTTGTTGGAGCAGTTGGCAATTTCAGTCTAATGGTTTCAAAGTGTGTCCTTCACTTTGAGCCTGTTTAAAAATATAACATTAATGTGACTTACATTTAAGGCATATGAATTATTACAGTGCAAATGTAATAAGCTCCAAGGGGTTTAAACCTCTGCAAATAAGAAGGATGAATGATGCCTTAAAAGAAGTGGTCTTCTGCTATTTTTATACAGCACTGCAGTGAAATTTCACTGCTAGATGTCAAGATGCATTTGACAGACTATCTTACTCTTCTAATAGTTTTTCTTCATGCYTTTATCTACAGTTATCTCTGCCGTACTCCCTTGTCTACTGAAACATTTTTGGCAGTATCAAGCTGTCATAATATTGCCCACCTTCTCAAATCTCCTGGTTGCAGGCATCCTAGAAATATACTCTGGCTTGGGAACTGAACTTTTTTCCTCCTTCCCTCTCCCTATAAATGTCTCTACCTTCTGATGTGAATCTACTACACTTCTTTTTGCTGGTTTTTTTTTAGTCAAATATAATTAATTTGTACGCCCCTACTGCACTAGACTAAGCGTGTAAGGTATTTCACACAAATAATATTTCACCTCATGGACTGGACTCAGTGCTCCAGTCAAAGATGACAATGTTATGTTCCCTACATTCTTCATTGTGGCTTGATCTGTTCCCTGGTACTCAGGTACTCCTTCAGTGATGCCTTTGGATCTGTGGTTCATTTTTCCTTTGACTGCTCATGTAAGGTTTCTTTTCATCTGGTACAAATGGTCTTGCTAGTTCTAGTTAAGATTATGGACATCAAAGACRAAGCTGAAGTAAGTTTTCAGAAAGTTACAAACTAGTCCTTGACATAATCCCCCTGCAACTCCTGCAGGCTGTGCACTCACCTAAATGCATATCCAGCTATACCAATTTTCCAGCAGTTTAAATGTWTGGGGGTTAGCGTATTTATTTATTTTCCTATTTATTTATTTATTCTCCAGCAATGACTTTCTGTGGTGTGCATAGCTCCAGTTCTTCTGTGATTTGTGTTCAGGATGTAAACAAAAAGTGGTTGACAATATCTCTACTACTGTTGAAGGATTTTAGATTCTTTCTAAAACTTGACTGAGAATCCTAATATAATATAATATATTTGAAAGACTTTCAGTTCTCTCTTAGGCCTTTAAGTACTGCCACTATGTCACATTTTCCTTCTATTCTTGTTAACTTGCTAGTGCTAGGGAAATTCTTAAATGCATTAAAAGAAAGGAACAAATAGAAGAGCTATTTCTAGTTCATGTTTTAGGGAAGGGCTGCTTTTATGTAATGGAGTAGTGTTACTGTGACAAGTGTTCTTTGGGCTTTATCCTTTTTTACTTTTCTTAYATGACACTTTTGTCAGTGACAGGTGATTGCACATGATGCTTTAGATGTMAGAAGCACATGTGGGATGCATTTATTTATAGCATCCCAATTTCAGTTTTTCCTGTTAAAATAAATGGGATTAGTTATGTCAGAAAGCATTAACTTCACCTGCAATATTATAATCTCATGTACTCTAGTTGAGATTTGATTTCCCATTGATTTCTAATCTTATTTAGACCAGTGGCTTGATTTGCTTTGGAACTAGAAGACCATGAAGAAGAGTAAAAATTCTCTGTAGAGAATCAACCTTTTTTTCCTTCTTTCATTTAAGTAAACCATAGGAATGAAGGTTGTCTTGAATGACAAAGAATTATTTTCATTGTAACTATTAACAGACACTGAAAATCTTTAAAGTTTTGTCTTCTAAATACCTGGAAGGTGATAATRACTTTTTTTCCATTAGGTTGCTTTGTAGCCAACATGACAGCCTTGCTTAGGATATGAGGTCATCTTGTTARAAAAACTGATTAAGAAGGTCTGAAATAGAAATACTTTTCATATGAATAAGGCAGAAATGTCTTGAAATGCATTAGAAAAACAGACAAACTGTGGAAAGTAATTTTCTGCTTACTGTTTAAYTAAAGTTGAGTTTTGTAATCTACAACTTAATTAGAAAAAAAAATAAATATAGCATTTTAAGTTGCTGTTAATTGTTTMTAAAGTGGAAGACAAGGCTTGAGGTGTTACTTTGAAGTGTTGTCCAGAGTACAATAACATTAGCTTTTCAAAAAATTGTGCTGATTCCCAATTATCTTAAAATATATATATATTAAGGCCAGTAATTTTATATGAAGACTGATWTCATAAGTATTGCAATGTCAGCAGACCCCTGGTATACTCTTTTTTCTATATGAATGAGACTCAACTGCTGCTTTAGATGACAAAAGTGAAACTGTCCCCAGAGAGTAGCTGGGGAACAAAACACACAAATTCTGTACAGAATATAGGAGACCAATTATAAACACAGTCTTTCTGTGACCTTATATGCTTCAGATATCCTCATTAACAGAGCACAGATCACATTTCCATCATGTGGCACAGCAGATGTCACAGTAAAGAGAAGCTGTGACTCTGCASTGTAAATACCTAAAATATAACCAAGCTGCAGATCAGCAAAAACCAAAAACCTATATATAAGTTCTGGTTACACTTCTGCTGAAGATTTTGGCCTTTATATACTTGAATACAGCAAAACTTAGGAAAAAAACAGTCCTTATTTGACATAGGGAAATATGRATTATTGTGGAAAATTTTGTGATTCGGTGTTAGTGATCACAATATTTTTAAAAGCAAACAAATTTACTTGAAAGAGGAAAAATTAAAACTTGTGGTTAGAATTCAAATCAGCAAAATTAGGCATATCTTTGGTTCAGTCTAAGACATTGTTTTATGGTTGGGACTGTCTTACCCAAACTGACGTGCCTCAGCTTCATCAAATCTAGGTCAGCTTTTGTGGTGGTAATTATTATCAGTKCACACTTGTTAGAAAGATCTTATAGGAAATATCTTTATAAACATTTAAATGGGTAGTCAAGCCCTATTAACTCCTCCTGTGCACCACTGGAATTATGGAAATAAGACARAATAAATCCAGATATGTTTATATGAGGGTTATGGTCTTGCTATTTTTAGTACATCTATGCTCCCTTTTGGGTCACTGACCTTCCAGTTTRCTGTTGTCTCTTGAACTCACACTCTCTGTGTGACAAACTGGGTGGTCTTTTTTCTACAATTGTGTATAATTATTGAATAGGGTAATTCATGGGTGTATGGATAATTCATGACTAAGAATTCCTGTGAAAATACAACATATGCTATGAATGTAAAGACACTAGAATCAAGGTAGAATAGTTCTAATTTGGTTTAATAAAGAATGTAACAGCTTACTGAGATGAGAATGTAATCCTTTAGACTATCAGTCTGTGTTAAACCTGTAGTGAATTAACAGTATCAGTCTTGCATTGACACTTCAGACACCAATATACGAGTCTTACAAAGCCTCTTCCTTATCTTGTAATTCATAGCCAATTCAWAATCAACTATGGGAGAGAACTATTTGTATTTCAGACACATATATGAAAACTATATATTAAGCCATTTTTACACATACTTCTTGTGGCTTTTGTGCTGTTCATGCAAGAGCAGGCTTGAATATTTGGATAATATTTTACATTCAGAACTTGAAGGTCATTGTGTATTCTGTGTTGTTCTTTATAAGCTTGATATTGACATCTTTTACCGTGGTACTTATTTTCTTAAAATAACCTTACAAAAAAAACCCACAAAAAAACATTGTACTGAATATAAATCTAATTGGGCCATTTGCTGATAGAATCCTGTGCTGGCAAGGTGAAGATAAAAATATGACATATACATTAAAAAAAATGAAGGCTGGAAGATGAATAGGCCTTCTAGGGAGTTGATCTTTACAGATCAGATAAAGATTCTTGCAGTGTGTGCTGCATCAAAGGCTGCCTTTCAGAGATAGTAACATGAACTTCGAAACTGGGGACAAGACCTTCGAAAATAGAGGGTTTTGAGATTGACAAGCAGCTGGGCTTTGGATCTTTTTAGTTATTGTTTTGCTTTTCTATTATCTGTGTGTGTGTTTGTCTGTGTATAATCTTTTATGATCCCTTTAAAAGTTAAAGAAAGAGTCATAGGCTGGTTGAGTGAATTAACACTTGCACCTTATCAAGATTTTCAATAGCTGTTTTCCTTTGAAGGTAACCTTTATTTTTAAAAGATATAAGGAAATCTAGTGGAAAGTACCTCTTGACTCCTTTCAAAGTTTGATTAAAAGTACTTATTTGTGAGCAGTGACTGATTTTCAATGGATTTTTTTGTTTTTTTTTTTTAATTGATGAGCTAAGTATTCTGGAAATGCCTGAAAATGATGCATACTGCACCCAACTAAGGAAAAAAAATAGAATAAAAAAGAAAAGAGATAGAAGTCATTGTTTAATCTAGGAACATTTATTAAACAAATTGCATGTTTAATCAAAGTGTTTCCAGGCATCTTAAATTTGACATCATCTACTGTGTCAATCACACTGGCTAAATCTGGCATCAGCTCCTCTGATGCCTTACTTAAAAAACACCATCACACAGCTGTCAGGCATCCTCCAAAGGGCATGAATAGATTCTGCAGCATTCTGTTAGCCTTTGCAGCCCTCTCTCCCTGGTCGTGCTTTCTCAATTTATTTACTACTTCAGAGTAAATCTGTGTTCTTCAGCAGACTGCACCAAGTAGGGTTCTTTAAATACATTGAAGTAAGCCAGAACACTTCTGTTACATTGTTTTGTTTCTTTTTCCATTTCCAGKGTTGCTCTGCTTTTCCTACTCTGTATCCAAAAAGATTCTGTTAAATAGAGCTTCGTTCAAGGCATGACAACATTTCACAGCTTTCATCYGCACAGCAAACAATACAGAGGGCATGGAGGAAGAAATTATTAAAAGCTAATATACAAGAATGTTGTTTTAAACCATTTCCTCTTATTTTCTTCCACATAAAAAATGATATGTTAGGATTTTAGCATTTGCYGGAGAAGCCTGTAGGGAGCTGCAGTGGGTCGTGGTGTTAAAGAAGCTGTTTCCTTATTAAACCCTCATTGTAATGAGAGGGAAAACGGGAAGCGCCAGGTGTCAGCTGGCTGTTGTGCAGCTTCTCTGTCAGCATTCTCCAGAGACTCTTCCATCAAAACAGGGGAGGCCAGACCTGGCATTTCCATACCTCAAAAGGAAGCAGGCATGATTTCTTTGAGAGACGAAAAATTAGTCTCTCCTTGTGTCACAATAAAAGGCACAAGTAACTTGAGTTTGCTTAACTGCCTCGCTATTTTTGGCTGAAGAGTGTTGACACAGGGCAATATGAAGTACATTCTAAATATAAATTTCAGCTAAAGTATTGAATACATTGGAGATAATTTTTTTTAAAAAATTGATCAAATACCTGGAATAACAACAAAAAATACTGACTTTTGGACAGTAAAGCAAAATGCAAATATTCTTCAGATAAGCAGTGATGAAGAAAGCAAAAAGGTTATCTCAGCCAGTTGCTGGAACCTGTATGCATGGTTCTGTCTTGTTGTCATGTGTACTTCCATTATGGTGTTGGGTTTGGGGTTCTAGGAGTCAAAGAACAACTGTTTTTTCTTTGGTTATTACTGTTCCTTAAACACTTTGCTTGGACTTTTGTATGAGCCTGGTTACCTTTRACAGAGCTCTGTACATGTGCCCGGAATGCCAGCCTCTCATTTTGGAGGCTATTTTAAGGTGTAAAGTGTTGCAGATATTGCATGTAGTTATTTTGTGGTTATTTTAGAAGGTTACTTGGGCAGTAAGGATGTGTTTAATGGAAACCTGACGAAAAAATTCTAAAGGAGAATAAGAATACAATATATTTTTTGTGAGGGATATTTTTTTCCTTAATTTGAGATGAGTTAGCAGCCCAAAACAACTTTTTTCTTTTCTTTTCTTTTCTTTTTTTTTTTTTTAAATTTGTTTTAAGCATTTTCACTTTATAGTGCTGATTAGCTAAGAAATCTCCAGTAGAGGAACTTCAAGCATGGCTGCAGTTCTTTAGTTCTTTCAATGGAAAGTTCTTAGTAGTGTTAATGATGAGTATATATTTCTCTCCATAATCCATCTATCATTTTGTGCATTTGGGTTTTGCTGTATTTTGTGGTTCTCAGAGTACCTTAAGGCAATGGAGCAGAGTGTGAAGGAAATCTGAGAGTAGTGTTAACTGCAGCTATTTACACTTGTAATAAGTGTTGTATCTTGCTTTGATACARTCTGTTGAAATATGACTTAATAATCTTGAATTTATCAGAGGATATACAAATTTAGATGCGGAACGGGCTAGATTGAGTGAATAAATTAGATGGACAAAGTTAGTGTGTTACCAAAAAAATGAAAATGCTGTAGATGTTTGTCCAGTGCAGTCAAGAGAGTTGGACTGTGCTTTTTTCCAATCTCATGTATGAAATTATATCACAGTTTTTCTTTGGTTAATATGATGCTTGGTTACTGTGGATGTAACACAGTAGCACTCCAGTAAGCAGTGCCTGTAAGGTGCTGGTAGCTTTCTGTTAGCTAAGAATCATTTGAATTGACAATAAAACAATTGAGTGGCAACACAGTTTGTGGCAGAAGAGCATACATGTTTGTTGAGTTTTTTTCTGGTTTTAAAGAATGATTTCAAACCTCAAAATAAAGAGAAGATCCTAAGTTCTGATTTGTGTATCAATCATTGTGGTAGCTGCTAGAGCAGGGAGAGGGGTTGCCCTCAGAGGATGAGATAGCACAGGCACTTGCAGTCTGGACAGGTCTGAGGTGATGTTCTGACAGCACCATGCCTGGAATTCCAGCTTTYATGGCCTTGGTGGTCATATTCCTTTCACTGTTAGCAAGAACTGACAAGGTGACTCGACTGAAAGTGGGACTTAGACACCAGGTCATTTTGTGTAGAGATTGGTCTGAATATTAAAAGGGTCACCAGACTTATTGTTATGCAGTAAGCATTTTCATCCCTACTTATCTGGTGGACATAGTCAGGCTGTGTCTGCTAGAAAGGAACCATGACTCCCTAAAAACAGTTGCTAATTTTTTTATTGGGATTTAAAATAATTGACTTCCAAAAGTAAGGCACTCAACAATTAGGACATGGCTGACTCTACAAGAACTACATTCACATCAGGTAGCTGCTTCTTCAGAGTGAGCTGGCTTGCTTTAGGGAGGGGTGAATCTGTAGGATGGGGGATCAGTGTTCAGCTTAGCTGGAGAACATGCATCACCATGGCAACTTCTATATGCAAAATCGTAGTAAAGTCCTAAGAATTGAGTCCAAACAGATTTTTTTCAAAGATTTTAGATTTTGTATGAGGAGGAACACATCATCCAGTCTAATGGATGTATCTGTACAAGAGATCGATTTGAAAGAACAAATTCCTGTACACTGTGGTTTGCTTCCTGTGAGGCWAAGTGAAAAGACTAGATTTTATTCAAAGTATTAAAGAGGGGGAAAATGCCCTCTAGGAACATGCCTGTTACTCTCCAGCTACTAATTTAATCCATGAAATCAGACTCCAGCTTGTCCCAAATTTTTGGGACTTTTTATGCATCCCTAATAATCACAGGRCTGTCAGTAGTTTCTATAATTGAAGCTAAATGATATAACAGAGAAATAAATGTCCATAAAATTGTGTTTTAATATTTTAATATGTACTTGTCATTAGATAGTAGATTAAATTAATGTACATAAGACAAGGTAGTATGCATAAAGAGAGAGTATTTTCAGCAGGATATTGATGGATTTTGAACTTAACTAGAACTTCTTGAATTATATTGGAGTGAGAGTTAAATTTTCTAATGCATTACAATACTTAAATATCAAATAATACAGGAAATAGAATTTTTTAGATTAGATGGTTCACCTTGACTCAAATATACATAATTTTTCAAGTAAATGCAAAAAGCATAGATATAAAATTTATAKAGAGAAAACATGCATAGGAAAAAAGTAGAAGAGAAAGACTTTTCTATGTGAAGAATCAGTAAAGACTAAAATTTATGTCCTCTCTCTYTTTGTTCTTCAGCGCCTTGCTAAAGAAGCAGAGAAGTACCAAGCATCGCATCAGTGGAGGGATGAGTTTGGGGTAAGSTTCAGTTTTTCTCCTTTTAACCTTTGTGGATTTTTCCTCTTTGAAATGTTAACTGTAGTCTTACAATATGTTGTTTATGTATCTACTACAGARGGGGTTACTGGCTATGAATAGGCATACTATTTAATTCAGTAAACAGAGTCTCAGTCAGGGTGTCTCGAGAATAAAGTGAACTTTTCCCTTCAGAAGCTTCACAGACTCAGGGATGTAGTTCTGAGTTGTACACAAGACATCTGTTTATTTTGACAGCCAAGGAATGATTACAGAGAAGACATCTGAGTGATGGTTGCTATCAGTTAAAAGTGTGCTTACTCCAAACACTGAAACGGAATCATAGAAAAGGTTTTTACAAGTTGTCTTTTTCTTCTGTAAAGGGAAAACATACAAACAAACAAGAAAAAATACAGAAGGATTTGGTTATCTGCATGACTTGGGAGTCATAGACTTTTTTTTTAGAATACCTTTCCGTATTTTAATAACTTCATATCTTCTTTCAATATTCTAGTACTGCTGAAAGAGGCCCCAACCTGGWCAAACATTAAGTTGTCTTCTTTAGTCATTTCGGGCTTTATTGAAAAACAAGTGACACGGTWTTAAAATGTACAATATTGATTTTTRTTACCAAACTGACCAAATTAATATTGCGCAACATGATTATAAGCCTCTTAATTTAAAGTTATAGTTCCAGGCTGAGTCAAAGTTATTTATGCCTTTATTAGATGTTCCTTCAGACATAAAAACAGATGGTACTTTTACACGATGCTGCTGCAAACCTAGACTGTTTGCACATCCACGAGAACCACAGTGGCACACAGTTAAATGCACAATGGTTTTCTAAGAATGTTGTCGTGGTTTAACCCCAGCTACAAGTAAGCACTGCACAGGCACCTGCTCACTCCCACTAAATGGGGATGAGGGAAACAATTGCAAGAGTAAAAATGAGAAAACTCATGGGCTGATATAAAGACAATTTCATAAAGACAATTTCATAAGTAAAGCAAAAGTTGCRTGCAGAACCATAGCAAAAAAGGAATTCCTTCACTACTTCCCRTGGGCAGGCAGSTGCYCATCCATCCTCAGAAAAGTGGGGCTCCTTTGCCCTTAATGATGAGATGTGAAGACAAACACCATTGTTCCAAAAGTTCACCCTTTCCTGGATATGGAACATCCCTTGGGTCAGCTGGGGTAAGCTGTGAACCCCAGCTCCTCACTGGTGGGGCTGTGTGAAAAGCAGAAAAGGCCTCAGCTGTGCTAAAGCACTCCTCAGCCATAAAAAACCACACCAGAATTATCCAGTGTTCCCAGCACAAATCCAAAGTATGGCCCATTCTTCATTGTGCTACCTACAATGAAGAAAATTAGTTCTAACCCAGTCAAAACCAGCAGAAATGTTCATTCTGATCTAGTGTTACTCAGGCACTTGGAGATCTGAAAACAGACAAAAAAGCTCCCAAGGTCAGGCCATGTAATTCAGAGAGGAGTGACTGATTGCAGGAGTGCAGAGTGTCTGGACACAGCCTGAATGCTTTTCAGTGTGCTCTCTGCACAGGCACAGCTTCCAATACATGGTAAAACAGGAATGCATATTCCATGGAGATGCTGTAACAAGAATGCTGCAGCGACCTTTTCTGCTAATCTGTCTCTCTTGTGACTGGAAAACAAAACCTTCAGGCTTGATGGACTCAGTGCAGAACTGTGTGAATACAGTCAGAATCTCATTCTAATCATTTTGGTTCTGCGCTACATTCTGGCATCATGTCAACACTGCCTCAGCTTTTGTTTGCCTTTTTACCTTTTTTTTTCACAGCAGAAGTCAGTCATACCAAAGAGGTTTTTATCTGAGTTTTTGGGTTTTATCTGAGTTCATTGCCAAGGAGACATCTCAAAGTAATTTGGAAATGTGATTTTATATTAATGTTGTGGTACAGGCAAAGGCTATGGTCAGTATTGAAAAAAAAAATGCAGTTGGATTTATAATAAAGTAACTGCAAACTGAGATAGTACTTTACTGTTTTGAATTTGGATCAGAACAGTGTGCACCATATAATAACCTTGACGTTAGGTTATGCAATTAAATTTCAAATAAATGTATTAAGCCTCTTATAATTTAATTTGTTCCATTTTTGCCAGAAGTAATCTTTCTTCTCTTCTGGCCTACTTTTTGGAAAATGCCTGCTCAAATTAGTTTGCATACAGATCTTTCTGATAAACTTAATTTTCACTGGAAGACTCATTCTCCTAATGTCTTTGATGGAAAATAGAACGTAAAACTTTCTGCAGTTCAGGGTTCTTAAAGTACTTCTGATAATATTATGAATGGTCTATATCATGCTGCATGAGGTTCATTTCTCATCCAGGATTTGGTTTTGGGTGATGAAAAACCTTCCAGCAGCATTGCACATGAGTCACTGTAGAATGAAACTCATGGGAGAAGCTATTTCTGCTTCTAATGAGCTTGTGATCAGCAACGTCCTTGGCAGTCAGATTGCAGCCAAATAATGGCCTATGGAGTTTTAAGGAGAAAATATCACAAGAATTCCTTCTGGGGAAGTGTGTATGGGCTGAATTGAGTGGAACAATATACAAAAATATACAAAGAAGACTGACTGTGAGACCAAAGTCTGTACAGAGCTACAGGGATGTGTCAGTCAAAAGACCACCGGGGTGCCTGTTCTAACACCTTATTCTAAATGTGAATGGGTTTTGCACAGTTCACAACAAAAGAAATGTGCAAGCATTAAAAGGTTTTATTTTCAGGTCAATGTCACAGTATAATAAAAATTCAGCATTTTAGATATGGTTTTTTGAAATTAGCTACTACAGGGAAAAAAACCCAAATTTACTCCCACAGACTTTTTGGTTTTTTTTTTTTAATTTCACCTAATAATCTAGTGTAAAGACTGTCCAAATTGTGTAAAGAAAAATATTTGCTTGTCTTTTAGAAAAATAGTTAGGTTTATTTACAGACATAAAGATCCATATCTACAAAAATCCCTTTTCTGTACTCATTCTAATTGAATGAGAGTATAATTTCTTTCAATATTTTAGGTACTATAGTATATTAAATTCCAATTACTTCAAGCAGACCAAACAMTGAAAAACAAAACAAAAAACTTAAATGTTGTATCTTTTATAAATCACCGAATCACAGCATGGTTTGGATTAGAAGGGACTTTAAAGCTTATCTTCTTCTGAMCCCCCTGCCATGAGCAGAGACACCTTCCACTAGACTGAATTGCTCAGAGCTTCATCCAGCCTGCCCTTGAACACTTCCAGGGACCTTCTCTGGAAAGTGTGTGGCAGTGCCTCACCACCTTCACAGGAAAGAATTTCGTCCTATTGCCTAATCTAAACCTACCTTCTTTCAGTTTCATAGAGTCACAGACTGTGCTGAATTTGAAGGGATCTGTTAGGATCATGAAACAGGACACCCCAAGAGTCACACACTATGCCTACAGTGTTGTCCAAGCACTTCTTGAACTCTGTCAGGCTCGGTGCTGTGACCACTTCCCTGGGGAGCCTGTTCCAGTGCTCAACCTCTTTCTGGGGGAAAAACCTCTTCCAAATATCCAACCTAAACGTCCCCCAACTCAGCTTCAGGCTGTTTCCTTGGGTCCTGTCACTGGTCATGAGAGTGGAGAGATCAGTGCCTGCCCCTCTGCTGCCCCTYGTGAGGTTGTTGAAGTCCACACTGAGGTGTCCCCTCAGTCTTCTCCAGGCTGAATAAACCAAGTGGCCTCAGATGCTCCTGATAAGGATACCCCTGGCCTTTTTTTGGACATTCTCTAATATCTCAATGTCTTTTTTATACTGTGGTGCCCAAAACTGCCCCCAGGATTCAAGGTGAGGCCGTGCAGTGAGCAGTGCAGAGCAGTGCTGGGCCTGCTCTCCCATCTGCCAGGGCACTGCTGGATCATGTTCAATTTCCCAAGGACCAGGACCCCCACGTCCATTTCTACAGCTGCTCTCCAGCCTCTTGTTCCCCAGCCTGTACACACAACCAGGGCTGCCCCATCCCAGGTGCAGAATCAGGCACTTGCCCTTGTTAAACTTGATCAGGTTGGTGGTTGCATCCAACATCCCTCCAATGTGTTGAGGTGTCTTTGCAAAGCCTGTCTGCCTTTGAGGGAGCAGACAGTTCCTTCCCAGTTTAGTCTCATCAGCCAACTAACTTAGTATTCCTTTGAGTCCCGTGTCCAAGCCATTAATGAAGGTGTTGAAGAGAACCAGGCTRAGGATGGAGCCCAGTGGAACCCCAKCAGTGACAGGTCCCCAGCCTGATGTCCCCCCACTCACTGTAACCTTTGTTCCTGACCCATGAGCCCATTGCTCATCTACTATGCAACTCAGTTATCCAGCTCTGAGCTGGACATTTTGAAAACCTAAAATGAATTAAGAGCATGCTTCTTACATATTTRCCATTTTAGCTAAGTGGTAGAAAAAAGTATCATGATCTTTATGAGTATTTTTAACTGATAATTAAATATCAAAATATTTTGTAAATTATTAATTAATTTACTAAAGGTACAAAGTTATTCAAAGCACTATTAATTGAGAATAGTAATTAAGAATACCAAATATCTTCTAAGTAAAAAGGGAAAAAAAAAAATTGGATTGTGAAGTGTTATTTCCTGATGAAACACAGAGTTGGTTAAAATAGTTGAAATGCAGTTTACTTGTATGGCCCGAAAATAATGTTAGAAAACTATTAGGTACTAGGAGAATATTTGTGAAGTTTATGAAGGCAAATCAAAGGTGCTTAGCTTCAGACAAATAAAGAAATCCCATTCTCTATTTCCTACTCCATTTGTACTGCCCAATTCCCCAGCTGCCTGTACAGCTGGAGGAATTAAGCCTGCTTGAATATTTTAGATTAAAGCAGTTACAACTCAGAGGTACAAACCAATATATCTAAATGAAACAGCCTTGTCAGTTTGAAATTTCTTGTACATTGCAGATTGAAAGGGGGATGGTTTTGACATTTGTGATTGTCCAATTATTTTTCTGGCATAGAGACACATGAAAAAAATGTATGCAAACTGAAAAAAGGAGGGGACAATTCTGTATAAAGTAGTTGCTGTTATTCCCCAAATGAATCTTCTACAATTACATTTGATACCACACTTGATTGCCTTGCAATGGTTGGTTAACTAAAGCAATTTTGTTTCCAGTTGGGTTGCTGTATTAATTGTACTTACACATGTATAAACATAAGGGATATCTCAATGGTATTTTAAAAGGTGAGTCTGTAAGGACGGCCTATTAACATCCACTTATTTATATGGAGACTGAAACTCAGACTTTTAAGAATTAATTATCATATAAAAACGACACATGAAAAATTCTTTCAATATGCTTTATCTTTTAAACAGTAGTGTTATTTTATATTCTTYTGTGTAAATTCTGTTTTCCTATGTCTTATTAATTTTAAGACAGCATTTTCTCCGATGATAAAATGTGGGCTGGTGTTCATGTACCAACCAGGCTTAAAAATAATGGCACAAGGTCATGGGAATATTACTTTGGAATTATGATTTGTTTGTTTATCTTTTTCTAGTAGCAATTTTGGCTGCATAAAACTGTAGTGAAAAGTTGCTCAGCAAAGAAACAGAAGATGAAAAGGATAATTAAGATAAAACAGGTTTTCTTTCACCAGAGTTGATCCAAGCGGTGATCTGCAAGAGCAGAGCTGTAGTAGGTGYGTCTGTTGTATCTTGCAGTTTGAAGATTTTCAGGATTGTCTGTAATTTATTGTGGMTATTACAACAATGCTGAAACATTGTCTCTTAAAAGCCTCAGCTGGAAAACAGACAAACAAACCAATCATGAAACTTTCAGCTTTGGCATGGTTTCATTATAAACATATTTTGTCTCTTGAAAGAAGGAAAACACTGTGAAGAAAAACTAGAATCCTTTTTCTCTCTTCAGAGGGACTATACAGTTCTCTCATGGCTTATACCTCTGATAATTCTCTTTTGTACAAAGAGTATGTGTGAGAAATGATGCAGTTGAGATTTGGCACAGACCTCCAGTACAGGGAACTGGTCCTCACAAGTGCAAAGTAGGTGTGGGATCCTTTCYTATTAAGTCATATATACTTTATAATTGTGTGGCAGTTATAATAACACTAAACACAGGCAAAGTGTCAAAGCTGTCTGTATCTTCACACGCTGCTTTGATCCAAAACTCAGTGAAATTTATCTTCTATTAATTTYGATTCATTTTGGATAATGCCTCACATTTCTAAAGCCTCTGTGACTTGAAAAAAACCCATCCAAATGATCAATTTACATTGATAGATTTAAATTGACAGATGGTCAAGCTTCTAGGGAGGATAATATTTTATTCTCTGAAGGGCTGTGTACCACCTCTTCTGTGACCTGTAGCCTTCATTTGTGTATAATTTTAATTTAAATGTGCCCCATCTGACTGAAAGGAATGCAATACCAGTGATTGCCCTTGGACATGTTTCTACCCAGGGGATGAAATTCTGTGTGTGTGCWCTGGGAGTAGTAAGAATGTGCGGTAAAGAGGAAATAAGGATAAATCATATTTACTGAAATTGGGTGGGTTTAAGGGTTGTCCTGATGTTTATTTGATGTTTATCAAATCCCTTATWCCTTTCTGTGTCATGGGAGTTCACTGTGAATGTTGCAGGAGCAATCATTTCTGCAGTTCTCTATAATGTTTGTCAGAGTGAGACAAGAGACACAATAGTTACAGCCTTTGGAGCACACTGACTTCAGCTTCCCAGGATCTCCCTCATCAGGAAGGAGAATTTCATCTAAGTGGGGAAATCCACTATGAATGTGTCCATGCTGCAGCCTCTTTGGAGATGTGGCATAAACCTCACCACATTGGTGCAGAATTTGTCTGGAATTCCCTCCTGAGAACAAGATCCCTCTGTTAACCTGTCTGTCCCCAATATCCTGTCCCCTAATCTTTAGACTCTTATTTCAAAAAGTCTCAGTGTGCCATCTGGTTTACRAATATCTAGCAGGCATGAGTTAAATAAAAGAAAAACACCTTAAAGGCAATTAAAAAAATCCAAGTTATTAGAAATATTTTTAAGAATACTTGTTGCTTGCTACCTTGCCTGGAGTTTTATAACTTCCTRGAGTCTCTCAGGTGAGTCTTTCAGTCTAGAAATCATTGATTTTCCTYTAAAATATGGGCTGCCATAGGACAGCTCCTCCGTGCTGATATATATGTCAGATATATCCATTATATGTCTGATACGATCCTATATGAGAATTACACCAACGAGTGTTAGTGTGATTAATCATACTRGTAATCCTTTGGGGGTTTTTGTGGKTTTTTGTTTGTTTGTTTGWGGKTTTTTAGTGGTTTTGTGTTTGTTTGTTTGTTTTGGTTTTGTTTTTTTCACCCCACTTCAGGAATTTTAAACCAATTAGAAAGTTGATGAGGAAGACGGTGCTAGCAGTGGAATCAGAATTAAGATTATATATAAGCAGGGATTTTAAATGTGTAGCTATAGAGGAAATAGCTTTTAGTTTTTAGATACTGGTTTGCGGTGGTGTGGTGCTTCTCCCGGGGCTTTTGCCCACTCTTCCAGGTCAGCTCTGGCACCGGTGTCACGAAAAGGTTCAGCCTAGACCCCGCCAATCATTCAAAGTGCTCACTAGAATTTTCTAGACATCAGGGTGAGGCCCCAAAGTGACAGACAGGATCCAGGTGTCCTATAAATGATGATTGATTAATAACAATAACTGGGGTAAACCATAATGGGGTAAAACATGGGGTACATGGGAAAAAACATTGTGAAACAGTGCACAACAAACATATGCATATAGAAAACAGGAAAAACTCCAAAACACACCACTACACTGGTTATTTACCATCTCTTAATATGCTTACCTTCAGTAAAGGAGTGTAACTTTATAATATAAATCATTGCAAGGATCTCATCTGTACAGTGAAGTGCTTCACCGGTTGGAAACTTGCCAAAAAAGCTTTTAGAGTAAAGCAAAGAAACACCTTCAATCRTTGTTGAGGGCTTTCAAGCATTCCATTTTATCTGAAAAATCAAATATGTTAAAGACATCTAATACACTTTTTACTTATTGACCAGGCATCTCATTTAAAAAATGTGCAGCTTCTGAAAGAGGTAGAGGGAAGGATGTAGGTAAGAAGAAAAGAAAGAAAGGTGTGATTTCCATTATTAAACTGCCATATGTATGCATTATCACCTTCATTTTGAATGAGGCTTTAATGTRCTTTCAGAACAAACACCTTATTAAAAGCAAGATATACTATTGTACTCAATTTATTAACACCATGTAGGTTCTTCAGTTTAAAACTGAGAAGTACAATGTGCTAAGGAAAGCTTTTGCAGGCTGCTATTGTGCACATTTTCTAAGAGTTCATTGAATTTGTGGCGCAGATGAAGATAACTGATTTTTTGATGTTACCTTTCACCCTGAAATTCAGTTTCTCATGTCAGTCTGGGATAAGTAATTCACAGCACTGCTTTACTACCTTTGGCGAATCAGTAAAATCAATCAGAAATGGACTTCAAGGTGCTGTTTATTTTGTCTGTAAGGTTTTTTTGTCAAATATTTTCATTTCAAAAGTAACAATATCTTTTTTATGTGATTTCTCCTTGCCCATATAACTAGGACCTGACTAGTTTCCTCACTTTCCCTGGAAAACTCACTTTCCTGTTGTTTGTCACATATTATCCTGATCCTTTAGGAAATGTGTCAGTGTTTCRGAAAAAGGAGTATTAACCAATGTAACTTTATTGTCAATATTTACAAATTGGAAGAGAGGGTTGTTTTTGTTTTGTTTTAAATTAAAACAAAAAAAMCCTGATTGAATATGCACAGAAAGCTAATCAATAGTGTAAGACTCCGAATATGGCTTTTCATAATGGAGGCAGACTTCGAAGTTTGAGAAATTCAGAAAATATTACAAAAGTTTAGTTCTTACTTCAGAGAACGAATGCCATTCATAATAGCAAACCTTAGAGTTTTTTTAAAAGGAAATTAGACCCAAATATTTTTGAAATATTTCCTGCCACAAATAGCAAATACTGTGAAAAATATATATATATATATATATATATAATTCTGCCTGTGTTATTTCATTTTAAAAATGTAACTTTTCTGAAAGTCTGAGCTGAATGGGTTGGAAAATTGTAGGTGGAGATATTTGTGCATTTCTTAATTTCATTGAGTTCTACCTTTTTTCAAATGACAAAACCAGAGGTATCATGCAGGCCTGATAATTTACCTTCTCCTTTTGTCCCAGGATTCCTATAAGATACCYGATGTAAATTCAGCTCATCTTGGTCAAAGCTTATGACCTTTAGAAAAGGACCTAACGGGAGTTGGAAAGTTTCCATATTTAAAAGTTTGCAGACCTCTACACTTCCAAGATACCCTGTTCCTAGAAAAGAGGCTTGTGCAGCATATGTGAACAGAAAATTTTTGATGTCTGCAGTCTTTTGCAGTTGCAATACTGTAGAAATTTTAATAGGTGTTTCATTTTACATGGGCTTTCAAATACTCTGGGAGTGCAAGACCATCTTATTATTAGGAGCTGCATTTACTCAAGAGGCTTGGGAATTCTTAGCTTTCCATCTCCTGAGTATTGTGTAATTCTCATTAGAATTTAAACAAATGGTGAAAGTGTGTCTCTTTTGTGTCCTGCGAATGATGATGTGTGATTGAAGTTGTGTCAGATATTTCTGTAGAYTTGGCCACCAAGCAAGAGAGGTACATAACACAGAGTAGAGAAATTCTTCCAAATTAGCAATATCCTAACATGTGCTAACATCATGCAAAGAAATGCTTAAAAATTCTACCTGATTTGATCAGAAATGTAGCTGTTAAGCATTTGCTTTCTTTTTTTCCCAGTTAATTCTTGCTATGAGCATGTACATGTTCTTTAAATAAATACACAAACAATTGTAGGTCTCATTGAAAGGAATATTAGGATTTAGCAAGTCTTGAGAAGTCTGGGCCAGCTCTGCGACTGTGATTCATGAGTTTATAGAACACACTATCATCCTGTTTTAATTTTCCCATTCGTTAGTCAAAAAATATATTGCATTGAAATACTGTGAATTGCAACTTTCTTGGAAATGTGAGAATAAATATAAAAAATGATAAGACCAGATCCTTGCTTTTCAAAATGAGTGAATAATCCCTGATGAATTATTAATTCAGGTAGGATCATCTTATTCCTTTGGGCATTACCACTTCTCCAGAGGGTACTCTTCAGTTTTGCATTTCTTAAGAGTTACACAGGAGTACAGAAAAACTAAGAAGGTTTCTCAGTTGGTATTTTTCTGTGCTTGCACAAAATTCGGGTGTTTTCACCTCATAAAACTTCTTGTGCTTTGTCTGTGAGGTTTTCTCCTGCATAAAGAAAACTTTCAGCAAAAGTTCTCTACCAGACTGAATATTCTCCATGCAGGCAAGTTTAATTTCATCTAATTTGCAATGGGCATCGTAGTTTACGTGACCTTTAGACTTAAAGTATTCTAAAATGCTCAGAGAGGAAGTCTTGCCATAGCACTTTCCCACCTTTCAGATAGAACATTTCAGGTTTTTTTAATAGTATTTGCAAATATTTTTTGCTAAAGCTGTGTTGCTGCAAATAAGGGTGGTTTGGTTTTTTTTYCYCTTTTGGTGAGAGATACCATAAAAAAACTCCAAAAGATGGATTAAAACTGAAGTTTTTTCAAAGGCATGTTATTAGTGTATTTATTAATCCCAAGTGATGATTGCCATTTCTTCTGCTAACAGTTGACTTTATTTTACTTATTATAGGGATCCCACCAAATGGGTGATTTAATTCCAAATACTTCCAGTCTCTCTTGATCTCTAATGTTTTGGGTCTACATTAATTACATCAGGGCGTGTAAGAGTATGTGAGCATATAAAACCTGCTGAGATGATGTTGGAGGCATGCAGAAAGCCAGACAGGRTATTGCCTCCTAGAGATCTGCCAGCTGAGTTGGGAATGGTTCCTGGTTCATGCTGTGCCACAGAATGTGACATTGCTTAGATGTCTTGGGGGCAGCTGTAACAAGCACAACATGGATGAAAGCAGAGGGTGTTCAGGATTGATCTGTATTTTATTTTGAAACACAGACATCATACTCCTGTGAAGAATAAAGCATGCTCTGTCCTAAAAAGTCCTGTGGTTACACATCAGTAAGCATCCTGTGTCAAGACTAAGCACCAAGAGGAAATGCTGTTCCAGGGAAAATAAGTATTATTTATAGCAATAGATACATAGCAGTTACAGATAAATAACCTTGAAAATTGGAAGGAAAAATCCATCAGTTTACTAAGTTCCTCAGACACTCAACCAATGGCAGTAGGGAAATTTCCCACTGTTTCTGTGAAAATGTTTACAATATTATGAYTTATGTCATTATTTGTGAGCTATGAATGCTGCTTTTATGAAAAATCACTATGACATGGACAGGGACAGGACTTCTTTTATGGATTGGCATCAGTAGGTTTTACTGACATAATAATTCACCGAAGTGGTAACATCTACTAGTAGAGTAGAGCAGTGCAAATCCATATATCTAATTGAACTTGTGCATGTTTGTCAAGAATAGGATGCACTTAATTCATTCAGCTCCTCATGTCATCTCTATACTGATAAGAAAATATTAAGATAAATACAACTGAATTAATGAAATTATTTTATCTCTGCATGAGCTCTACAATACTATATTTTCAAGAGCTTTAAATGTTTTAATATGAAACAGAAAATAGTCTTTATTATTTGAAGATAATGAATTAAAGCTTACAGATTTCTGAGATATTGGATATGCTTTTCCATATTGCTCAGTGTTCGTAAGCATTTAGGTGACATTTTGAGAATCAGACAAGTTTTAAGATTGTGCTGGTTCTACTTCAATGGGTGGAAGTTATTTATATGCAGATACAAATTGTATAAATTCTTCTCTGTGTTTATACTTACMCATGCATTTATATATGTATCTACGTGCATATAGGCTCAAAGAGATCATCCAGAGTGTGTATTTATGTCTGTGAACAGGAACACACTTCTAGCTGAATCTCTTGTTTTGGAGGTCTACAAAGGACTAACGCTGGTGGGCTCAGATACTTTGAGAACACAATTCTCAAGTGGTTAAACTAGTATGTGCCCATACTTTTGAAATTTTACCTCTTTCAAATTTTAAACCCCAGGAATATTTCATATTCAGTGTGAACAGTGTCTTTGTGGCTTACTGCAGAAAAGAAGTCCTGGCCCTTGGGGTCAATTTGTAAAGTTGGCTAATGCTCACTCTGTGCAGGAACTCATGCTTTACTTATGCCTGTGATTTTCAGTTCACTGTATCCAAGTAACACACAGACTGTGCTGATCTCATCAGGATGGTGGGGTTTAGCACAGTGCTGCTAAAAGTGTTAGATCATTGGACAAGTCCTTAGAGGTATTTGTATTTCATCAGAGGTATTTCATCAGCTGCTGAAATCGTTTTGGAGGGCTTTTCCAGGCGAAGAGTGGCTAATTTGGATGGTTTCTGCTCATRTAGTTTTCTGGAGCTGTAAGAGTTGTCAGCCCATCACATTCAGTGAACTTCCTAAAGTGAAACCGAAAGAAAACAGTSTCAAGCAAGGTGGATTGCAAAGTTTGTAAAATGAACTGGGTAAAATGAGAAGGGGGAATGGGAGAGAAGGGAGGAAAAAGAGGCCCAGGAAATTTTGGCTGTTGCCAAAGAGGTCATTGATGGGGACAGTTTGGAATGACTGCTTTGCCACAAGGGTCTCCTGCCTTTCTTCCCAGTTTTCATTGCTCTTTGTCTTATGTGGGTATGAACACGGCATCATCCTTGACAAGACACTTCACCCTTTTTTGCAGCATTCATTCTTCTTTCTTCGTCAGCCTATGTTTCCCATCTTCCATTATCCCTTTTTAAACATTTGTAGTTTCTCCCTCTCGTGCTTTCGCCAATCTCAGTTCACACTTCTGTAGTAGTGTGTAATGGTGCTGTGGAGAGCTGAGCTGAGATAGTCTCAAACAACACAGCATAAATTACRGGGAACAAAATGATTCACTTCTTCAAACTAAAACCAGTATAATACATACTTTGCAATTTACTTCATACTCTCTTCTTTGATCTTCCAGTGCTAAGCTTTTTCTTCAGTAGCCTTCTTGATAAGRGTCGCAGGAACCTTTCTTTCTGACTGTCTGTTTTAACAAATGCCTGCTTTCTTTTCATTTTTTTTTACAAGAGAGAGCTTATTTTGCTTGTTCAAAATTTCTCACATTTTCTCTTTCTTCACATCTTCATGCTTCTGTGATATATCTGTCTGTCCACCCTGAATTTTAAAAAAGAGTTGAATTTCAAAGTGATGATTTGTATGAGAATTTGAAMGAGAATAATACAGTGTAAGGGCCCAAACTTACATGTGCTACCACAGATTCTGATGGGAATGCTGAAATGCYGTAAACTTAAATAAGTCTCTGCCTAGAATAAGATTCATCTACATAAAACTTAAAATATTTTTTAAATTGTGTGGAGTTTTTGAACAAGAAGGATGTGCAAATCCATAGCTAGATGATTCCTTCTCTGAGTTGTTAAAGCCCAGGACTGTTCCCAAGGAAAGATTGCTGTTCTCTCCCTCTCACTGACAGCCAGCAGCGATCAGCATCAGTCTGGCTTTCAAAGGTTTCTCTGGATTTCTTCGCAGTTTATGGCATAAACATCAAATACCTGATGAGTGAAAAACCCCTGCTGTGATCCATGTGAGGAAACACAGACCCTTTTCATTTAGTGCAGTTGTTAAGATGGAGAAGGAGAAACATAATAGCAAGATGTTGATAGAACTCTTAAATCCTATTTCTCTTCTGCATGACTTCCAGCCTACAGCGTAACATCAATAATTAGGAAGAAATGTATCTTTTTTCTAATTATTTTTGATATGAATCTTTTGCCTCTAGTGATTAACTGGAAAAGTCTTCATCATTTTATACTAAAGGAATATTTTCCAGCTGCTGGCTTGTCTCATGCTACTGAGCTACTTCTGAAATGAGGTGTACTCCTCAAGCTTTGCTTTATTGCAGTGACTGAGTGCAAGACATGCACAAAACAGCTGCCAAAGCTGAATAATTAAATTATTATTCCTGCTGTTCTTTATTAATTAGGTGAGTTTGGGATAATTCTTAGAGCCTGGTAACTGCTGTCCGGAGTTGCTTTTTATTCTAAGACATCAGAGATAGAGCTAACATGATTTAGATTAAAGTCTTAAGAAAGATTTGTCTTTATAAGAGGCCCATTAAAACAATTACCAGTCAATATGCCAGGCATTTGTTACATGGATAGGCCAGAGTAATCTGAAAAGAAAATATAACCTGACATGTTTTGAAATTTATTAACTTTTGTAAAGGTACTTTTCACATTTAGGAGGACATGGAGAGATTGGTTGGGTTTTTCTAATTTTCATGCAAATTAGGAAAAAAATTCATGCAAATTAGGAAAAAAATGCATAAGATGAGTTATAGCAATATTTTTGGGGATTTTTTTTTTTTTTTTAAATAACTCTCTGGTGTTTAAGGACACATTTTAAGTTATTGAATAAACTCAGTGAAGAATTGATCCAGACAGGGAAAGAAATCAATGCTTTTAAAAATATTAGAGATCACCAGACTTACAGGTCAGTGTCAGGATTGTAAAATGTGATCCAAATTTCAGATCGTACTTTCATAATTTTTATATGAAAATTCATTTTTTCTGTGTTATATAGTATGGTAATACCCTGTAGAAATATCCTAAAATCTTCTTATATTTTAGTTTTACATTACAAAATTAAAACACTGTATAARGTTTTCTGCTGTTGCAGTTTAAGGGAAGTCATGAAAATTGTTGGCATTTTTCTGTTCCAGTGAGATTCTTAAAAGATATTAATGTTATTTGGGTACTATTGCTTAGAATTTAGTTGCAGTGGTTTTGTGTGATATATTTCTTGTGATACACTTTTTTTTTGGTGAAGATAAGCCTTGAAGTATACATACATACTTCAGCCACTCTTATGGATCACCAACAAGTTACTCTTGAGTTTTGTCATGTGCCTAAAATTTTATTCCTTTTTGTAACAACTGATTGAAGCTTTGCTAAACATGGTCTTTTTTGTTGGTTGTAATGGAAAAAACAAAGAAGAAATCTAACAAATTCACACACATTTTTTGGGGGGATGTTTGCCTCTTGCTTTTGTAGAAAATAATTTTCTCAAAGGCTTTTAAAGATTTGTTGGAGTTGGASGACTGGCAGATTTTCTATATTCAGCTGTGATAGTGCAAGAGGTTCATTACATCCCAGCACCTACATAAGGTGAATGAATTCAGAATGCCAATTTTTTGTGAATCCAAAGGAAACTTATGTCCAAATTGTTTAACTAGGCTCCTGTACTCTATTGGTTGCTCTGTTCACAATCTAGATAATATGCAATCAGTTTGGACAATTAAAAAAATAAAAATTTTGTACTCTTTCATCAACTAACGAAAGTAATGCTGAATAAATTATAATAAACATACTTTGCTGCTTTAATTAAACTGATCAGATAGTGTGATATAGAGGTTAATTAGCTGCTAACAAATTAATTTCATTTTCCCACCTGGAAATCTGCTTTGTAATCACTTGCAATTTACCTTATAAAAAGAAGTTGCTTATACTTTGAGGAATTTATTGTAATGAGAAAATTAGCAGTTTCCTGGACTTTTTGGAAGAATTTATTCATCAAAATTAAAATCAGTTTAAAATATTTTTGTTTCTYGGGGTTACTTCTGTCTTCCTTGCTTTTGGCTTAGAGGACTGGAGGAAGACTAGAGAGGATGATTATTCCTATTTCATTACATATGTAGCTGGTTGTTTCAAATTTGGCAGCTCCAGGAGAGCCCCCTTATGATTTTCCTTCCGTGGTCATTTGTCACACATGCAAGTACRTAAAATCCTAGGTTTTCCTGTGGATCAAAATATCATTCTTGAGGATAATTTTTCAGCTTGACTAACTAAAAYGACAGTCAGTCTGTGATGTAGGCAACTATACCAGAGAATAATATCAATGTGGTTTTGCCACTTGAAATTTYCAGTCACTAATTTTTCATTCTTGCATGGAGTATTTGGCCTAAAAATGCTTCATTTTTTGCCCCATTTAATTTTCTTAGTTTACCAGTTGTACTAAAGGATTAATGTAAATTTAAAAAGTCCCCAAAATAGAAAAAAATTGTAAACAACAACAAACAAAAAACCAAACAAAAATAATTTAAAAAACCGAACAAACCCCCCCAAACAGAAAAAAACCAAAAAACAACCAAACAAACAAACAAAACCAAAACCTATCCTTAGCAGTAGGCAAATTGCCAAAATTCYATTGTCATATTAACAATTATCTGCATGTCCAACAGAAATTGKTGTTTGACTGCAGGCCATCGAACCAGAGGATTCCTTTATGCAGAAATGATTTGTGTAGTGTGTTGTATTCTTTCAGAAGAACAGACAGCTCTGTAGATTTTGATTTGGGTGTGTGTTTGTCTCACTTGTATTTCTTATCATCTTTGGGGCTCTATTACATTTAACCTCACACATTCTCACTACTCACAGTACTTTTGACATTTAATTCTACAGTCAAAGTGCAACTAGTACTTGAAATGTATTCTTAACTTTTATTTACAAAGTTAAGTATTGTCGTGGCAGTTTAAGTAGTCCAATGACAGTTTATAACAGTTATTCTTAGAGTGAAAAATACATCAAAATCGTGGATTTTTTTTTTTTTTTGACATAGAGAAGTTTTGCCTATTCTTCACAGTTTCTGTGACAAATTCTAGAGATCTGAAGACATAAGTGCTCCTTCTAATGTTTGCTATCCTTCTTTCTGAGGTTATACAGGTAACCTTAATACTCCTCACTATTTAGCTTTTTTCTAAGTAAATGCATAATGTAGCATGATATGAGCACTGAGGTAAAAGAAAAATAAAATAAAAATTACTTATTGTGTCCTGTGAAAAATACCAGGGTTTCCTCCTGAGATTTGAATGTGATATAAAAAACCTCTTACTCAGCTTTACTAATTATAATTTACAGAAGACAAATTAAATCAAGCGTGGTTAAATTCAGCACRTAATCAGATATTGTCAGGGTGAGCAGAAGGACACAAGGACGTGTCACTGTGAAGGTCAGGCCAGCGAGTGGACCCTCGAGTGGACCCAGGAGTGGATGGGTGGTGGCAGCAGCAGCTTTGCTCATAGTCCCTGTCCACAGGGTGAGCTGAGACCTGCCCTGGTCAGGACACTGCTGGGTTGGCAGAGCCCAGCCTGGGGTACGTGGGGTGTGTGATACCTAGAGGATATTTATGGTGGAATCTCAGGTATTTACAGAGTTTTAGCTTCTTCCAAGCTCAGACTTCAATGAACTCTTTCAAGATCTCAGTTTTTAACTCAGATGCCTAAAGTCTGAGCATCCTCAGCACTGCAATCTGTGGATCTAATCTCAGATCAGAATTCCTCAGAATCCATGTCAAGGGCTTGAAAGCATATCTTTCCTAGATTGTATTTTTATCTGGATTCTCTATGTGTGCATTACACTCACCTAACATCTTTTTAAATGAGGCTTGTATGTTTTAGTCCTGCTGTTGAGCATGCAGGTGATTGATAGATTACTCATTTTATTTATCATGATGCATCTGTGAATGGTCAAGTGACCCCCCTTCATGAAAACTGCCAGTAAATTGTAAAGGTTTCCAGACTGATAATTTCAGTGAAGGAATTACCTGTAAATGAATGCTGAAAAAGGTGATCTTTCTCACCATTTAAAAGAAAGAATATTCTATAACAAAGAGTGTGCAGCACCTTTAATGCTCCTCTATGTTATTTCCTGTAATCTTCACCTTCATCTTTTCATTTCAATTATTAGTCTCAGTGGAGTCCTGAGAAAAGCCCTTTACACAAATCTGATGAAAAAGGCTTATCATAAATTATAGTGCAGACCTGGAAGGTTTTAATTAGTGTATGAAATTTAATATTCTGACAAAGCAATTATTTAACCGAATTATGTTWGGGGGGAAAATGTCTAACCCAAGTGACTCATTTGTTCATATTATGGGTAATAATATATATAGTGACATATTTCTTGGTTGAATATCATTTCACAGTTTCATTTTTTATTTTACTAATTTGATTTTTAAAATATCTTGGTTCTATGTCCAGTTTTCATGTTTTGAATGCACATTCTAACCAATTGCTTACAGCCCATGTTTAGGCACTGTAATTGCTTGCATACAATGTAATTGTAATTGGAACTGATTTACTTTATGGCCTGAAATTTTGTTCACTTTAATGACAAGTGATAAATMAGTATTTTTGCATGTGGATACTGAAGGGGAAAAAGAAGTTATTAGCTGCTAAGCCCCTTATTTTATATGYGTAATTTCACTTTGTAAAATCAAAAAGCTGTAACAAAAGACATAGTAGTAATTGACATTCTTTCTTTTTTTTCCCTGTTTGCAGGCTTTTATTCCCTAATGTTATCCTCTTTAAAAATAGATGTAATTTTTAATGTGTGATAGGCCATATTTAGCTTTCTTTTATGAGGAGTCTAATTGTGGCTTAAACTGCATGTCAGACTGTAGAAAAGATTAAACTAAAACTGCCTGGATTATTTGTCATAGAATTTGTTAGGATGGGTTTAAACCTTAATTACCCCAAAGGTATTAGAGTGAACTTCTTTTAATACACTTCTTTATCCAAGGGGATACAAGGATTTTTTATTTTTTTTTTAATGAAAATTAATGTTTTGCCAACATTTAATGAAATGCTTTTTTAGCCTTTGTAGGGATTTACACTAATTTCCTTTGGCCTGCCTAAAGAGTGAAATGGACCAGTTTATTAATATTTTTATAGCTTTATGCTAAGCAAAATGACTCCCASTTTTTTTCACTAATGTGAAAAAGTGTGGAATTAATATGATTTTAAAATATTCTTTAAATTTCTATTTGTAACTCTAAGAACTTATTTTTAAACTGAAGAGTCAAGATCAGACTTATATTTGCTGCATGATTTGTTTTCTCCCTGATTTTGATTTCTTTCTCTACATCTTACCTGCAAACTAAAATAATCCTCACTACTTTTATCTGCATTATAGAGTAGCTKTTTTACATTGACTCACTTTGGATGYTTTAGCACTTCTTGGATAAAATACTTAGAAGCAATGGGAAGTATCCTGTTTTAAAATAAAATCCAAATRAACATATTTGGCTGTAATTTAAGATTTTGAAACATGCATTTATAATTACGGAATAATATATATTTGCAATATAATCTGCTACAATAATTTGAAGTTAGCTTCCAAGGTCTTGCTGAAGAAAATCTTTGAGTTGTGGAGACCTTTAACTAAACCTGTTTTGTTTTCTTTTCTGAGGGAGTTAATTATTTTCTAGTGTCTAGTAAAAAAAGTGTAACTTTTTTACTTTAACATTTTACCTACAATTGTTGTGGAAACAAAACTGTTAGGGAAAAAAGGATAATTGTGATATCTCTCAAAATTAATACATTATATTCATTTTTTATAATTTGCAAAGCTGCAGAAAACTTTTTTTCTTCTCTTCCCTCTTTCTTTTTCTTTACTTTTTTTAAACAATCTATTTGTTTTCTTGTGGTTTACTACAGGTTTACTCATAAAGTTCTAGAATTCATTTCAGGGCAATCTCCCCTGTAGCCTAACACCATTTTAGGCTGCATCACAGGATCTGGGGTGTCTCGGAAGCCCACTGATGGATCTGAGGCTTTATGTAAGTTTAGGCAGCATTYCTGAACAGACTGCATTGGATGCCTGTTGAGAAAGATTTCAAGTAAGAATCTTTGGACTAGTTGGTGGAGCACATACTGCATGAAAAGTTCTTGGAATTCTAGCATAAGGTTTAGAGAGARGGTGTTCCTGTGGACACCACTACATGGCACCAATGACCAGGAGCTTTCATTTTGGCATTTTGTAAAGGAGGATGTGGATTTCATACCAGCAAAAGGACATAAAAATACTATTACAATTTTTGCTATACATAATTATCTGTAGTGTCTGTATGTCTTGTTGCAATGTAACCCCTTCTTGTTGTTCTTGAAAGAACTTGCTTGAAAAAAGAGCTGTTTCCTGAGGTGAAGATCCAACTACAGCTCCATTCACGTAATCCTGTGTTGAGTTTAGGCATTTACATGTTGAATCAATAGACTGTGTCTGTCAATGTGCTCCGTAGAGGAACAAAGTACAAGTGTAAGTTAGTGTTGATGTGAGCTCAAATTTCATCGGCAGGTATTGTAAAGGTGATGTTTTCCCATGCTTTTCTTCTCTGGACAAAGAGATTATAGAGACCATAGACTTCAGATTTTGTGTGGTGAAATTTAAGAATTTATTAGTAGTACCCAATATGTAATGTGTCCCATTGGAATTGTTTTATACCCCAAGCTGGAGAACAGAAAACTATTGAACTGAAAAGCAATGACACTGGAATGATCTCACTTCAGCAGATAATACTATCAATGAAAGCTTGGAAGAAAACTGAAAATTTAGAAAGAAAAGAAAATAGTAAGAGTCAAAAATAAAACATTTAGTACTTGGTCCTTAATGTCATTTTTATATAACTTGCCTGATGTCTTTCTCAGATACTAAAACTTTTTGCTTTGAAAGGGGAATTAAAGATGGTGAAAACCATAAAATCATAAACCATAAAACCATACTACACTACAGTTTTTCCTTTATGCATATGGTCTCCCAAAGTCATTCTTTTATAGGTTCAGCTTCAGGATTGCCTTACAAATCCCTTCATTAGTGAACAGAAATAACAGAGAGTCTTTATCCCCTGTCTTGCACAGCATTACTGGATAAAGAACAAAAATAATATCTGGGATATTTACACTGTAAATTTGGTTTGCCGACCAAGTTTGCAGCATTACTTGATGGCAAAAGTGTACAGCAGTGGGAAGATTCAAATTSTTTGTGTCAAGGAGTTAATAAATAACTGAACTACTCACTTGAGAGCCAGCAACAAAGCAATTTGTTCTTGCCAACAAGAACTGGTTAAATTATGAAAAATTGTCCTCTAAAGATCTGAGTGATCCATGAATCCAATTTGTGAACCACACAGCATTCAGTGTATTGTAGCACTGGGTATCTCATATTTTCTATATTAAGAGTAGTGAGATATGTCCAATGTCAGTGTCACTTTATGCATTATATAGGTAATATCTCCAGGCAAGATAATGAACTACAAGATATGAATAACCTAACAAAAATATCTAAGTCATTTGGGTAGATACTGTTTATTTTCATTAACTTGTAAATATATCATGTTCCTGAAATGTTATTCCAAAAGGTGATTTAAAAATACTGTCTAGTAGAGATAGATAGTAAAGCTATGCCAGCTTTGAAAAATTTAAACAAATAAATGAAGATATAAAAGACAAGAAAAATATAATTGTGAAAATAAAGAGTCATTTTATTTAAGCAGATAAACAGAGTTGTGTCTGTTGATGACAGTGTTAAAAATCCTATACAATAATGACTTAATAGCAGAATAAACAAGAGCAGTGGAGAGGAGCTCAGGAAATAAACTCAGATCTAGATGAGAGTCAATACAAGAGAAGGCCTAATAGAAATTGTATTTTATGAAAGGGTTCCTTTTAAAAACAAAAGCAGTAAACAAAAATAATATATCTAGTTAATTATGTCTGTATTGCTTTTCCTGGTCTCATTTTTCCTTAACAAAAGCTTCTAGGGATGAAATTGCAAGGGAGTTGCTTTAATACAACTTGATACCAAGAGATGTGGTGAACAACATGTAATTTTATATGTATATAAACTAAACAGATCACCTGTGATGAAAACACTTGTTTTAACATTTCTGGCTAGTACCACTCAGAGCTGCATCCATCACAGTTTCAGATGTTGCCTGCTAAAGAATCAGAGGGGCTTTTGAACTGATCACATTATTTACAGAACAGGTATTTCATACATAGCTATTTACAAAGTGAAGAGGAACCAAAGAAAATAGAACTTTTGCTTTTTCTGACTTACTCAAAGGCTTCCACAAGGATTATATGGTCTTTTCTTTGCAACAATCAAGTGAATGCGCAATTAGCTTCAGTCTTTAATGAGGAAAAGAATTTCCTCCTGTGTCTRTAATGCCTTGAGGTCTGGCTTTGTTATCCAGACACAGATACACAACCAACTGACCAATGGATAGAAGAGTGTCTTGATGGAAAAGCAGGAAAGTTCATTTTGAGGGAAAAGGATGAATTCCTGTTAATAGCATTTACCTCAAAATAGCATTTCGCTCATCTGTAATATATTTCATGTTTGACTCTCTAAAAGGTCACAAAGGAGAATAAATGATGTCACTATTTATGGAGCGAGTAAAATGATCATTTGTGAAGGTGAAGTGTATTACCTTGTACTTTTTTAGGGAAAGTAAAAATTGTCGTTGGCTTATCTACTTGAAAAATGATTACTGAAAACATTATTTCCTGTTGGTATATATAAAAGAAAACAACACTTTGGTGTGTTCAACTTTTTATTTAGATACATAAAAGGTATTACCATAAACAGAACTGAAAAAATAAATTGAGACAATTTTTGGAGGTCAGCAGCAATCACCTATTTTAAACACACTGCTGGATATGAAGAAATGTAACTTCTTCTTTTCTTTAGTTATTCAAAATCAGTAAAGGTAATTAAAAAGACTGTGTTCATACWTGTCTCTATTTGATACAGAAATGCACATAAAATTGATTTTATGCAAAAAGCTTTGGGCATATTTCAYCAATTTATTTGGTGGAAAGCTACTCCAGTGAACCTAAATCTTCAAGGCTTTTAAATGTTTCAGTAATATGTAAACAGGAAAAAAAAATAACTCCTGTATTCCATAGGACATACCCCAATTTTCAAAAAGCTACAGAAGTCAACACTAAATGGAATTTCAGACTGATTCTGGAATGGGAATGAGCAATCTTCTCCTTYTATGCTTTGTTTGAATTACATGGTACAGTGTTTCCACAGAGCTGGCAGGATCTGCTGCACACTCCAACAGCCAGACTCTCCTGTGATGTATTTTCACAGATTTTATTTCCACAGTGGGAGGTAAATACAACAATAGACGTGTGTACAGCAAATACTTACCCCACTCAGCAAAGCCYGTGCCTCGGTGTATCTACTGCCTGCTGGATGTCATGGTGCATAAATCCCCTAATTGCACAGTCAAAGTCACATGTCTGTGACAGAAACGCCTTCTGGAACCTTTTATGAGCTCTGGAGTTTGTCCAATGTTATTTGTACTTTTCTAGCTGTGTYTTGAGTGACTTATGCAGTCTCCCATGGAAGAGGAGGGATTCATTCATTAAAGGAATGAAATTAAGCACGTGCATGGGAAATTGTGCGTGCAGCAGAGAGCAAGCAAAGATCAGAGTCTGTCATGTTTCAAAGAGAATACATAAAGAACTGGTGGTTTATTTCAAAATGTATCTTGTAGTAATAGAGATTATTGCTACATAGATTTATCCTCTACTTTCTAACTAACAGAATTATTTTTCTTTCTCTTACAGAATAATGATATAATCTATTACAATGCAAAAGACGATCAGAATGATGTAAGTAATATGTTTCATTTAATTTCATTGYCTGTAATCTCAGAAAATTGGGGGAATGAAAATATTAATGAAACTCCAAGACTATCATTTAAGGACTTGGCAGAAGCAAAAAAGCAAAAAACTTAAAAATGTCTTCAAAAGTTTTCTCAAGAGTGAGACAATACTTTCTGTTTTAATTCTCAAAATCTGTCTCCTTTCAACAGTTTGAATTACCCGTCAGGCAGAAAATGTGCTGGAGAATGAAGATCCTGACAGCAGTATAATTCACTTTTTGAAATGTAATAAAATCATAATTATAGGATTGGAGAATCAAAATGATAAATGTAAATAATTCAGTTCACTCTGAAGAAATCATTTGCTGGCCTTATTTTCCAACATAATATGATGTTGTGTATTCTTTGTAATAAATTTTTTACATGAGGAGAAAGAAGATGTGAAAGGTTACTGAATAATTATTTTCATTCACTTTGTGATCATTTATGTGACTGTAATAAGATTTGGGAAAATTGAAAATCCAATCACAAGATTTAGACTAGATGTATGATACTTCAATTCCTGGTTTACTAAAACTCTTACTGATGAAGGTTTGAAGTCTCCTATCTGCCATTAACTTAAAAATCTTAATGTTTTCTGGAGACAATACAAGTAATCCTCACCTTCACTGGAGATAATACAACTGCTTGTCTTCATTATAGATTTAATTTATAAGACCACGGAAAAATGTTGTAAATGTATTAATCAAAATTGCCAGTATGCTTCATTTGCACTTTTTAATCAAGTATACTTTAGAGATGGATGGCATCACTATTGTAATTGATGTTTCTGCTGTAAGGCAATTAAAGAAGGTACATAGATCATGTCAAGCAGGACTATTTTATATGGTTCTATAGAGTTATGAATACTTCATTTCAGATACCACAAAATACTGTCCTGAGTTTTAAAGTTTGCATGATTTAAGTAAAATTCATTAAAACTAACCTACATTTGAAATATATTATTCTGTTCTCATTAAATTCACTGGATGGCAGGAGCTAATCTTCTCTGGAGACAGAATTACAAAGCTTAAATATTGTATTTTTAATCTAAATATACCAGATAGTAAAGGTAGATTGTGGTGGGAAGTAAAAACTGTGATGTATCTGTTACGATTAAGTAGTACTGGAAAAGTTCTTGAGATTACTATTTCTACAACCAAAATCCAAATCTGTTAGGCRAGGCAGGAAAGAAAATACTATTTCAGAGTTTAGTCTTTGTTATGATTTTCTTCAAGATATTCTTTTCTCTTCAAGAAAAAAAGTACACACGCACACACATACACACACACAAAACCAAATTTTGTTGGACCAGATACCCTGTTTTATTTCTGTTTCAGTTTTATTTCTTTTTATTTCTTTTTGAACACTCATTAGAATGAAGTTTAWAATTATGTTTGTTGTCGAAAAATGATAAGGATACAATGGTCAGTGATCTGATAGGGATTTTTTTTGATCCATCTGGATCTCAACTATGTATGTAAATACCACAGATTCTTCCCTCTTCCTGCCTGAAAAAAAAAATGCCTGAGACAGCTTTTTTTCTTTAAATGTTGAGAAATTTTAATAGAATCATCTCTAAAGCACTGGTTAGTAAAACTGTGTTTGCAATCCATTCCTTTCTGTCTCTAACAAGTCCACACTTTCTTTTTCCTCTTCCATGCTGTGAGCCTTAATTTATTCACAGGAAATGATATTATATTTATCTTTGAGTACAATCAAGAAYAATTAGTAGCAGAAATTAATTTATTAAAATTAGACATCTAAACTAATCACTGTGGGTATCTCTAGAGAGCTGTTCAGTTTGTTTTGAGAGAGATGTCTCAGGTTACCTGAACCGAATCAGTCCTAGGTGTGTGTTTCTCTGTGTTGACCAGGTCTCTGTAACAGATCCTTTTAAATCTTAACTTTTGGATGCTGAAGAATTAGAAGAAATTAATCTCACAGGTCTTGCCTTCCAGGTTTTTTTTTTTTTTTTTCTCCACTCATCCTTTCAATATTACAGCGTTTTCAGAGGAGCAATCCTCTTAAATTCTGTGTAAGTTTCTGGTGTATGTTTATATGCTGCAGTACARTTTTCTTTCCTTCTTCCCATTTCCATACCACATTCAGGAGATCCTTCTCTCATTTTTCATCTGCTGTCTTGATGGACCTTTTCAAATCTAATGACTGGGCTTGCTTGTACTTAAAAAAAAACGAAGAAGCACGTGAAGGCCAATCATTCTCTGGCCTTTGGATTTCTCAGTCTCTCAGATAAAACAATCAATTTGTAACCCCGCRGTCCATCAATCAGTAATGGACCTTTTGCACTCTTTATCTTACAACAGCAATTATATTCTGCTTGCTTATTTCCCTCTCCCCCAGCGCTCCACGTAATGTGTGAGCACTTGATGATAATTAATGAGTTTTCCCGTCACAACAATGTAGGGGGTATTATATTTCCATTTTTTATATCTCATAGGAAGATAATGGCCAAACTTGTAATTTAGTATAAGTCTCTCAGGTTTTCATTCACTGTCCTTTTCCCAAGAACCCTTTCAGTTTGATCTATTGCAGTCTGTTTGTGCACTTTAATTTGCGGGTGTCAACAGCTTGTTGTATTTGGACAAATGCTGCAGTGCTTTCATTGGACAACTGAGTAGTCCCACATTAAGCTGCTCTTTTCCATTAGTTTTTGTATTGCTTTGCCTGTTTTCTCATCTTGTCCTCTGTACCCCCACCTTATTTAGAGTAATTTATCTTCACTGCTTCAATCTTTCCTCTTCTTTATGTTGGTCTCCMTTTTATTTCCAGTTATTCCACATCTAGTTTATAGATTCTTCCTAAATCTATTTTTTTCCCGTTTCCTTGTATTCAAGTAATCCACAACTCAACTATTCACTGAATTGTTCAATTGCTTACTTTTCATTTATTCTGAATTCCTTTCCTAATGTTTCACCTCTTCTTTGCATCTTGCTCCTTTTCCAAATTTTTTGGTATAATTTCTTGTCATGGTTTTATAAAATTTTTCCTGCACAAGCTACAACAACCTAAGGAAATGATTTTTCAATGATTTGATGGAAAGAAGTAAGTAATACAAATAAAGAAATKTCTCTAACGTGAAACCAGCCGCATCATTGGAAGTGTCCAGTTTTCCCGTAATCCCTAGACTTTAATTGGGAGCAGCCAGTTGTATCTCCTGGCAAGAGCTGTGTCCCTAGTTAGCACAAGTGATTTATTAGACATTGCCCCCATGCAGCCTCATACTGCCTTCAGTCATGGCTAACAGAGCCGTGCTCCTTGTGCAATTATTGATCACGTACTAAGTGATAGGAGCACTTCTTATTTTCTTCTACTGCACTAACGTGGAGGCCGTAAAATTAGGGGTCCCTTTGGGCAGTAAGTATCTGCACAAAGCGTGAATTCAGAATGTGACTGGGAGTGAATGTGTGGGTTCCACAAGAGGCAAAAATCTGGAACATGYCTAGGGTTGATTTTACAACAAATAGATTTTTTATTAATTTATAATAAGGAAGGAAGAAATCTTTTAAAACCAATAAGCTGTCTATGCCATATGGTTTAGGATCTTTTCCTAATTCAGTGATGCCTTGTTATTTTGGAATAATTTGTGAAATATTGGCTCTCTTTGAGTTTAAACTGCAGCATAAATGCAGCTATGAAGTTGGGGTTTTATAAATACTGCTAAAAATTATATCTACATCAAATTGAAAACTATTGTAAAAATATGAAAGGATAATTAGTTTTGAATGTAAATTCTTTAAAAAAATCATGGTGTGTTTTAACAAACATTTTAGAAAACAAAATAATTTCCRCCCCTCAAGCCTCAAGCTTTGGGTTTTTTTGTTGGTTTTTTTAATTATTATTATTATTATTATTTTTGTTGTTGTTGTTGTTCTTGTTGTTTTTAAATTAAGTGAAGGATAAAGATTGGGCAGAAGTAAGCAGAGACCAGAATGGTTATCTAAGAGGCATGCTCCTTGTGGGTCTGCTTCTTCCCAAGAGGAGACTTGGAGATTTAAGACCTTTACAGTGGCTTTGGAAGTTTATTGAGTCTCTACTTGCAGCCTTACACAAGTCTTGCCTTTTCTACTGCCTTATGGTATCAAGGTTGCAAAATCTGCTTATATGTACACCTGTGATTAATTTAGTAAAATAAAGCCTGTTAATGAAATACCCCAGGTTTACTTATAAACAAGTCCAAACCTACAGTAGATTTGATTCAAGAAATGCTGGTTTGTTTYTTTGTTTTCCTCCAGCCACAAGAATTCAGGATTTTCCTGTCTTTTCTCCCTGTAACATACATTGAAAATGGCAGAATAATTTAATTTATACAAGTATATTTTATTTATTTTATAGCTGGACATCAGAAAACAAAAGTGTCCTCTGTACAATAGTTTCAGGAGCTGTGTGTTGGGTCAGGCAGAGCCTTTGAGGGGAGCTGGCACCTGGGTATGGTCAGTTTGGAAGAGGATCAGGAGCTGAAGAAGGGCAGATGGGGGACTCCAGTGATCCAGTCTCAGAGGTGACAGGTATAGGTCTAGAGACTGAARGGCTGATGCCAGATTTCTGCAAGTCCAGCAGCTGCCAGCTGAGTGAGAGTGATTGTAATGACTGGCCCTGACACCACACAGAGAGCGGGGACAGGGACTGCTTTTGCATGTCATCCAACAGATACAGATTTCCTCTGGCTTTTTGAAGTTTTTAAACCTGATTCTGATAAGACAGAACCTTAAGAAAGCTCCCTTTTGTCTGCATATGTGAGAGTAGTTCTGTCTCTGTGCTTTGACTGTGTCTGGATGCCAGCATGCAAATAACCAAATCAGTATCTTACCACCTGCATTTAGCTAATGGTGGACCTCAAAACATCAGKTTTTTTCTGAGCTAAGCTACTAATTTTTCAATATTTCATAGACAGTGAAGGATAGGCATTTCCAATAAGATTTTTTTCTCAAATCATTTAGGATGAGCTTAAGTGCTAAGCTGTGTAGAGGATCTAGTTTCCTTTTGCAATAGGGCAGCCTAGCAAGAGTAACCAGCTAACTTCCTTAGCTCCCTTAGGTCTCTGTTCCCTCTGCTTTCATTATATGGCAACCAATGTGATTTGACAATAGAGTCACAGCTATGATGTGTTGCATTTCTTTTCTTCTTCTCTTCRTCCTTTACTGCTTCGATACTGAAGATTTTTTTTTTAAATGAGTCATAAAGAATTTCTGTTGTTCTCATTTATGATGATTAAATGGCCAAAGCCTATGTCACAGAGATTGGAAAATCAAGTTAGATAACTCCACAATAACTGTGATTTGCACACCCCTGCAAGAAGGTGCCAACAAGTAGGTGTTGTACATACAGCATACAATCTAGAGCTTATCTTTATGATTGCTATTTTTCATGTGTGTAAGTTGCAGCTATTTTTAGATTTAATTTCTTCTCTGTCTAAACCTACCAAGGTTTTTAACCAGGCCAAGATATTGCATGTGTCAGATTAAGTAATATTTATGCATATTTACGTACATRGTTCTCATATTTTCTGTTTGTCATATCTCTTGATGGTATGTGGTAGAGTTAGGCATGTGAAAATTTCAGTGGGAAACATAATTTACCGCTTGTTGTAGAGAAAATTTTGTACATTCTTGGAGAATGACAACACTAAAGTGGGCTAGTGACTAAATTTGTAAACACATTGAAATGTTAATTGAGTGGTGTTTGGTGGAGATATTTTGAATTTGAATTGTTTGAGAACTTGGGCTRATTCTTTGCCAGGTTCTGTGATTTTTAGCATTATGGCATGGATTCTATTGAGTTTTTGTTAATTTTGGTTCTTCAATGTAATGGGTATTATCTGCACAGAAAAATGCCTTATTCTACCTTTTTTTTTTTTTTTTTTTGATATAGACAGAGGACACATTTCGACAGGATAGATTGACCTAGACTCACCTAGACCATGAGAAGGAAAGAAATTTGTGCTAGTATAAATTATATCTTTCATTATGAAAGACTGTCAGAGTAGGACTGTTGATGGACCCATGTAAGGAACATTTTGATAACCTTAGARAAGTTTCATTAAAACAAAAAATAATCTGTAGTAATTGTCACTTTTTTCARCTATACTTTCATTTTTATTAAATATATATCTTGACAATGAACCTATACTTTTTGGTACTGGAATATATYGTTTGGAATTAATACTTAAAGTTTATAATAAACCTAACATTTTATGAAATGAGGACAGAAAATTTGATACATTCACATAGACTCCCTTACTCGTTCCATTTCTGAAAAAACTTCCTAGTTGTTRTGCGTTTTAGGTTCCAAGCCTCTTTCCTGTGCTTCTCAAATATGTAACATATTCATAGGTATTTCTCTTATAACTTCCTGTATTCTAGATAGCATAGAACATACTTTGGCACACATGTTGAAATAGTTTAGTTTGAATTAACATGTTTTAAAATGAACTGACATAAAAGGTAGATCCATAATTYATCTTTTTTTAATGTATCTATTTACTTGTACCTCAGAGTGTTGTTTCTTGTGCATTGTGGTGTATAATAAAAATCGTATTTATGGCCAAAATACACAATTTCTGTAGTGAAGGTTCCGTTATAAGAAGTAATTATGTTACAAGACAACACACAATGTTTTTCATATATGGGAAGGAGAGAGTAAGCAGGAAAATCATATTTTTATGTTTTTATCTTTGATCTCTTGTTCATCATTCTTTATATACAAGAAGACTTTCTAATTTTAGTAATTTCATGGTATTTTGACCTCTAGATTTTTTAGGAAAATTTGAGTGTTCTTGCTGAACTTGTTTCTTTCTCAGATCCGGAATCCTGTGTTATCTAACAGTGATTTGGATGGCAATGTTTGGAAATCATTGGAACTGATAGTGAGGGCATGATTGATTTTGTCTGCCATTCTTTGGAAATCATTGGAACTGATAGTCAGGGCATGATTGATTTTGTCTGCTTTAGTACCAAGACTTTTTTGCATTGTTCAAAAGGAAATGTGTTCCTTTTACCAAGTATCACTAGGAAACATTCAGGTCTTGTCATTTCAAGGTCTTACAGGTAAGCTCYAGTACAGCCCACAGGGAAAAAAAAAGGCATTCCTTTGAGCTTYCTATTGCAATTATAGTGATCTATTGCCACAGGAAGCAGGGGTTCTTTTTTCTTTTTTTTTTTCTTTTTTTTTTTTTTCCCTAGTATTATGATTAAAAAAGTAGATGTCAGGTTTATATTCCTTTATTCAAATTTGTGCAAGTCTTCCCTTCTCCCAAATGAATATATGTCCAAGCTTGRAATGAAAAATACATGATAATGAAATAAATGACTGCCCCAAAGCTATCTCCTACCTGTGAAACAGAGTTATGAAATAATAATGGCAAGAGTGATAACTGTAGTTGCCAGTGTCCTAAAAAAGATGAGGCTGTTCTTAATGCAGAGAATCCTACCTTGAAGGCAAATTTGCACCAAAGAGCAGTGCTTGAAGTCTCCCATGGAGGCTGAGTTTATGCAACATCAAAGATCAGAATTCAGCCCTAAAGCTGGTGATTCATCAGTTTAATGGAAGACTTCTTGCTTCAGGATATTTCCTACTAATATCAAATGCATGAGTGATAACAATCACAGTGACTGCAGAGTAATTGTTTATTGGTAAATAAAAGCAACACTAAAAGCTGGGCTTGTCATAGGACGTTTATAGCATTTGAGGCAGTGATTTTTAGCAAGCACTTTGTTTCCTGATTACATATCCCAGTGTTGTATGAGTGCTCTGATGTGTTGTTTTGAAATGTGTGGGTCACACTGAGACTTAAGTTGTACAAAACAAAACAAATKACTCAATCTGATGTTTCACATGACTAATCAAAAGTGGAGGTAGGYTTTGAAAATTCCAAGTCAGATGAACAATCCGGGACAGGAACACTTACAATATTTTAGTATTTAAAAGGAGTTCTCTGTGGTGATGTGGTGTGTAGTGTAAATGATGAAATGCAGGTCCTGTTCCTGCCCTGTCCCTGATAGCAAATAGGAGCATTTATGAGCCAGCTGCTGCAGTCTGCAAAGGGCCAGATCACATTCCCTGGCCTTTCCACACAGCCTTCTCAACATGTTCTGTCCCTTTTCTTTTTTTGGAAAATAGGTCGGGAAAAAAACAGATTGAAGAAGACATATCATATCATATCATATTGTATCAATCATATCATATCAATCATATCATATCATCAACTGAGTTGAAATCTTCCCGAATTTTTAGTGTTGGTGTGTAAAACAGTGTGTTAGAGGTTTTCTTGAAGCTCTCTTTATGGTGTGTATTGAAAATAAATTTTAATCCAGSGGGAAATCACATTGTCCAGATCTAAAAACTTTTGAACTCAAACTTCAAGTGACTTTTTGCATGAGTATTTTTATTTGCTGACTTTTAAAAACTCTTTCGAATTCAGATTGACCAGTGTCTTCTTCCTATTGGTTGTACTTTCTTTTTCTTTGTTTTTTGTTTGCTTTCTTCTGACATGCTTCTTTACTAGGGCAGATTATCGTTCTCAAACTTTCCCTTAGTTCCTGTGAATGATATTCTTCTACATTATTGAACTGTTAGGATTTCACCATAGGAGCATTTTYAAAAGTCATATAAAAAGTCTTACACAATGTTCAGGCATTTTACTTAAATTATGGTATGATATTTAGTCTGCAGGGAAAGGCTGTGGTCCATGGGACAGTGCGTGGTTTATTGTTATCTACAGCCTTTGTCTGCCTAGATACAGCTGTCATTTAATGAGTGAAAAGCTGCATTGTATTTATGTGACCATGAATTAGTGTGTGATGTTTATATAGTGTTTTAAGCCCCATTAGTGGGGGAAAAATAGTTTAGGAGGCCTTCTGGAGGTCATGTAGTTCAACCTTCTTCTCAAAGGGAGTTTGTGCTGTTATTTATGTTGTTATTGACACAGAAGATGGTACGAATTAAGAAGAAGGAACAATAACAGATTAATATGCTGCAGGATGTACAAACTCTAGACCTAGCCAGTATGATTGAATATAAGAAGGAACTGTGAAACAGGATCAGTTGATGGCTTAGCAAAGCATGGCAAAGACAACTGTATCAGATGAAAAAAATCGAATTAATTAAATGTTCACATTCAGTTGGTATTATAACTAATTCCCAATGAAGCATTAAGATGATTTAACAGTTCTTGTTCTCCAGGGATATGATCTTTAATCAGATGTGGGGATTGTAAAAGGTAGACAGGGTAATTTATTGCAATAAGAGAAGCACAATTCCTAGTTTGAAATTTAATTGGATGATGTATGAAAAATATAAATTCTCTAGAGTGCATTTTGGTCTTGAAATTTAGATGACTAAGTATTTCATGGACTTTTGTCAACAATGGATATTTTTATTTTATTTTATTACATATGTTTGAGTACTCTCATGGGATGTGAAAGATCAGTCACTGAAGGAGGCCATAAAATTTAAATGATTTTTTTGTTTKTTTGTTTAATAATTAACTGGGTTTTCTGAACTCCTAGTAGCATTTCAACCAGTTAAAGGGAGATTTGTGTTTCTTCTAATATGACCCTGTATTCCCACTGTTGTCTAATGATATTACCTTATCAAGCCACTGTTACAGTCAGTGCTGTGGGTGGTTCTGTGCCACACCTGATAATTTAAGGGCAGGCAGGAAGATCACTCTTAGTGAACACCTTGGTCATAAACCCCTGAGTTTTCCCAGACCATCAYCCCCTGTAGAAGAGGACCAGGGTGAGATGTTCAAGTGGGATTACATGTCATGATTCCCAACCTCATGACCAGGATAAATAACCCGGAGGGATATGGCGATATTTCCCTGAACTTTCAGGAATGGAAGGGATGGAATTAGGGACCAGTAATTAGTAATGAGGTTAATCAGACATATATGTGTCCATGGGAACAGATGAGATGAATCCAGGGGTGCTGATGTCGTTATGAGGCAGCTCTCCATCATCCCTGAAACACTGTGGGGATTGGAGAGGTTCTTGCTGACCTTAGGATAGGGAAGCCACATTTATCTTTAGAAAGATAAATAAGTCTTAGATTTCGTATGTGCTTAAATATTAAAATACACATTTCATTTTACCTGTCATTGTAGCTCAACAGAAAATAGGACAGGACAGAAATGCATTTTTGCATACTGATATTACTACAGCAGACTCTGTAGATTTTTAGTGAAGGTCACATATAATTTTTAATAATTAAAAAAAGAAATTTTCATTATTTCCCTAATTACTATCTTTTAATCTTAAAGGGKTTTTTTTAGCTTATTGAAAAATGATACCTTAAGAATGTTCCTTTTGCCAGAAATTAGGATAATTATGGAGATATATAGTTACTTGAATTACAGTATTTAGGGCACCCTCATAGGCGTAATTTCAACTCTTTTAAACAGAAGAGGATTTCCAGAAGCTTAGATTTCTATTTTAAAACTCTTTCCACCTGCAGAAATTGGGAAAACCCAGATGATTTCATCTGTTTCTCTAGAATATAATTCATTGAAATGCTACAGTATTTTCACAGGATCATAGAATAGTTTTGATTGGAAGGAACTTTTAAAGTTCATCTACTCCAAGCTTATGCAATAAGCAGGGACATCTTCAACTAGATCASGTTGCTCAGAGCCCAAACCAACCTGACCTGAACTGTTTCCAGAGATGGAGGCATCTACCACTTCTCTGTGTCCCAGTGTTTTACCACTCTCATCTCAATACTTATTCCTTATATCTAGTCTGAATCTACCCTCCTTTAGTTGTAAACCATTACCTTTTGTCTTCCCTCAACACACCCTGCTAAAAAKTCTGTCCCCAAATTTCCAGGTCTATACATTTGGTCAATTRATTACATCAAGGATTCATTTATTCATGAAACCAAAGTCATGACGCGTTGAATTGTGTGAATAGGTTGAAATACAAACAAAAAGAAAACACTATTATGTTTGAGATATATAATAGTTTTGTGCATATCTAAAAGTTTTCATCAAAAGCTGTGRACTATAAAGGTCAGATAAATGAATGCATAACCTCACCCCACATGGTTTTGCACCAACCATAAAATATCATAGAGTCTTGTATACAGTAGACAGTGACAAGCCTGTGACTAGCTGTTTAGAAATCATCATAGACAAAAGATAGCTGCRTTATAAAAATAGCCTTTGAGGCAAACAAATACTTTTAAATTGTTTTGACTTTGTATTTGGTACATACTGACATTGCTCAATTGGCAGAACATTGGAAATAAAATTACTTCTGTAAGGAATTTATCTTTTTTTTAAATATCAATACTCAATCCAGAGTTCCATTTGTTTTTTCATTGACTTACAGTAACTCATCAATGCATTGGAAGCATATGGAAACATKAAAAGCACTGAAAGGAACTCTTATCTTTATTAAATATAATGGCCCTTGAGAATGAYCCACTGATAGATGCAAATATAAACTATTTCATTACTAAATTCCCTTGTAGTTCCCTTTCTGAAGCTACCCAGACCCTACTTATATTTGAAAAAATAAATATATTTTCCTATGCTTATATATGTGGATATGCCTATGTATATATTCTTACATTTAACACCTCCCTGTTGTATAACAGAAAAATATTTTTGTTCTGAGCCAACTGTTTTCTTTTATTTGTAAATCTTTTAATTGTTTTGTCCCTAAGAGTACACAGTAGATTAAGTAGACATGTAAAATCATCATGTTGCAAAGTAAAGACCACAGTCCCCCACTGACAGAGAGWGAAAACAAAATAAACTCTTCACAGTTCTGTCACAACCACCTGAATGCACTCGGCAGTCTTCCTGCAGCAGGGAAATCACAGCTGGTGAAAGGAAATAAAAAAGATTATCAGAGGGCAATGCACTCATTACATTATCTAAAATGCAGTAAAAGGCTGTGGCTATTAGAAATGCATTCTAGCTGCTCTTCAAAATTAACTCCTAATCCTTAGAAGAGCTGTCCCCAGCCTTTGCTTGCTGCAGGCGTTTGCTGAGCTGTGTGCTTCAAGCAACATCCCATTTTACTATCTCTGTTATGGTCTAACTTTTTAATGGGGCCACAAGTATTTTCAGAGGGGCTGTGTATGTAGTTCTACTGGATTATTTTCCTCAGGGAGGAAAAAACCCAGGAAAAGAGCAAAATTAACTAAAACAGAAAAAGAAAACAAGAGTACAGAACTGAGCACAGGAGAAATTCTGTGCTTGTTCTGTATGTTAGAGTCTCATTTGTACAGAGTAGATCTGGGAAGGAAATAAAAGAAGTGAGCCTCGATTGATTGAGAATTTTTATTTAGAAATTTCTGCAGATATTCAGAAATAAAAGCTGGGCTGAAACCTAGAGATTAAAAAAATAAAACTTTCGGAATTCWGCAAGGTAAGGCAGGAAGGAATCACAGAGGAAGAATTTTGATGTCCCTAAAACCACAGCAATTATWATTCCATCTCTACATTCATTCTGTAAAATGGTGTTGGCAGGGCCAGTGAGGTTTTGTGCATAACACATATGAAGGCAGTGGAAAATACTGGTAACCAATTCCTGTCTGTTTTCCATAAATATGAAAGCAGGCAGGTGTCATTGGTTGTGGCTGGATATCAGCTCAGGAATTGAATGAAATTTACTTTTATTCGTTCATCATGATGTTAAACCTGTTATGATGCTTTGAGCAACATCTACGTTGTTCCTGAGAAGAATCTGCTTTTGTAAAACAACTGAAGATTGCTTCAATTGGGGATTGGTTTTTTTGTGTTTCATGAATGATTTTTTAAAAAAATAGCATCAGCTTTCTGGTTGTGAGTTTTCAACATCTGCAAAAAGCAAAAATGGAAATCTACTAATATACCAATGGAAAAAACTTCTCATTTCCACAGAAACCAATATTTTTCAATGACATGAAAATTTATTAGTAGAGATAGACAATCCACTCATCTCCTTACAGCTGTGATCGTGGAAAGTAACGGAATGCTGTGGAAAGAAATCAGGTTAAGTTTGGCTGCAGTTTGGCAGCTAGACTGTGTCACAGTTTCTTGAAATTATCTTCATCAATTTTGTTTTAGTGGATGTTTTCTTTTCTTTTCTTTTCTAGACACATCTTTCAGTTATACTTCTTGGCATAAAGGTTCCAGTCAACTCATGTAAATACATTAATCTATGTTCAGAAAGCCCTCTAGAGAGAAGTTGCATTATTTCTGCTGTGCATTTGGCTTATAAATAAGATGCAGCAGGTACCCTCCAGATTATTGGAGATGATGCCGAAAGTCATTTAGAARTAATCACAAAGAATAGCTACAAAAAAACCCCTCATTTCTTGAGTATTACCTGCTATATCAATTTCTTTTTATCCTGATGGTGAACAGTAGACATATGAAAAAAGTCCAAATTTATTTATTAAAAAAAAATATAAAATAAAAGAAAAAACAAAAGAAAGAAAAAGCACCTTATAGCACAAATGTGAACTGAAAAGAGAAATTAATTTTATCTAATTCTCAAGAGAGGAAGAAATTGGTCTGGAAATTCATTGCAGCAAAATGAGTGAGTTATTTTGCTGACTGTCAGTGGTAGGTAACAATGTAATGCAATAAGTGAAGTCCAGGTTTGAATAGATGGAAAATTAAGCTTCTGCTACTATTTCCTGTGGGATTTTTCTGTGCCAGTATTGATTGCATTTCAGCTCCTGACTTGAGAGAGAAATTGGTTGGAGTTGGATTTTAATTATATTCACACTCTGGATCACTTTCTGTCAAAATATGTGTTTTGCTACTTTTCTGAAAACAAAGTATAACTGGATATAAAACACTACAATCTGTCAGGTTTCTCGTACAAATGCCAGAWTAAAATAATTAATAACATTGAGATTTCTGGTTTTAATAATTCCTTTTATCCTTTTTTTTTTTTTTTTTAAGATTTAAGCTACTTAAAATGCAAAAATTTGCCAATTAAAACCACATAGATTTATTTTCTGTAGAAGAATTCACTATTCTGTAAATTTGGATGTGTAAGGCCTGGTACAGCTTTCGTTGGTCTTGCTGGTCAGGAGGGAGTGGCCCAAGTGAGTTTAGTGTTAATTTGCCAGCAATAGTTCTGATACCTGTTGTGTACAGAACAAGTTCAGATACCATTAGATTTTTGGAAAAAAAATCGTACCTGTGTGAGGGTAACTTTGAAATTTTTARAGGATTTTGTTATTAGTTGTCTTTGGTTTTTGGCCACATTGGTATGTTTTTCAGCATCACAAAATATTCCCATGAAGGTCAACAAGAGCAGTGTGAAAGCATCTACATTACTTTATGTAGTTTYAGATCCACTGCCCTGCATTAAAAAAGTTGAGAAGAGTTTTTAGATTAAGAGATTTTAGATTTAGAGTTAGATTTAGATTTTTTGGTTGGGTATAATGGAATATCGGTAGGAATAACAACAGACTCACAGTCTTTTTCAGGGAGACCTGTGTGTCTGTGTGCTCTTAGAAATGTGAGAAGTAGATTTTTTTTTTTTTAAATTTTAAGGTGTTCAGTTATGTTAAATTAATCAAATGTTTTCAATTTCAACAAAGTTTAATCAGATTTTGRCAATAGACACGAAGCTTCTTTCATAGCATACAAGTGAATGGAAACACTGAAAGGTTGTATTTATTAATTGGAATAAAGTTGAAATATCAGGTAGAAGAAACATGATCATTTAATGYTGTGATGCTTGAGGAATTTCAAGCAAAAATCTAAATATATTGTAATACGAAAAATTCTGTGCAAGACCTGCTAGGATGAACTGTATGGAACATTGTGTGATTTTTGGATTTTTTTGTAGTGCCAGAAGTTGAACTTTGACTAATCATTTGCTTCCAATTTGGGATATTCTTTGATTCTATGTTCATGTCCTTTCTCCTTTATCATATCCATTCTCTCCCAAATATTTCTCGTGGAAACCTAGTTGAAAGAAATCTTTTCACATTCACTCTGGTATTTTAGTGTAGTTATGTGGCCTGATGATCCTCTTGTTTKTTCTGAAGTGCACTGTGAAAGCCTTGAGGGTTTGGAGTCATTGCTACCAATTTTTAGAAATGAGAGTGTTAGAATGTTTTTTTTTAATCAAATTACTTTGCAACAGAAGGGAGATTTTGCTACATGAATGATTGATTGTTGGGATCACATTTGCATAATTAGACAAAGTCATTACTTTGAGCAACATGAACCTAAAAGATAACTTTGAAAAGATCTCCAGAATTTGCGTAATGTTTTGCATTCCAGTTTTGGGGCATGAAAAAAATGTGTGGGATAATACAGAAG